>JAYRBW010073983.1:0-25626 GCA_036023295.1 Invenusta paracnida
CAAGAAACTGAATGTATCGATGTGCATTTATAGAGTTGTTGCGTGGCAGAACTTCACTGTAACATTCCCCTCTGTAGATAAATAGAAAAATCAATAGAATTCATATTTTTACTAAAAAAATTGACTTCTAAAAATAAACCTTATGATTTGAAAGCAACATATCACATCAACGTCTCATACTAAGTTTTAAAATATACATATGTATATGTTATTTCCTATTTAATGATTTTATTTTTATAATCACATTCTTTATTTATAATTATTAAAGCTTTATAAAATATTTAAATATTGGAATATATATATGCAACAAAGTAAATGATACAAAATTAAAAACGACAGCGTCACAAAAAGTAAGCCAAGAAACAAACTTAAAGGCATAATATTGAAATAATATTACAGGTAATATGTTGTTAAGTCATTCATCCATGAAATTGATATTAAAAATGCGCGACTAATTATGTTATATAATGCTGGCTATTGAAAACAATATTTAAATAATTATGTAGGATATATAAAGTTATAAAAAAATTAAGAGAACAAAAATTGTGAAGATGGCTTGATAAAATTGTTTAAATAATATTTTATACCACAGTCGAGAATTTTTCTAAATTTCTCTTAATTTTATATAAATTTTCTAGTATATTGTTTTTGATAATATTTGACAGTTATTAATATCTTGTATATGATTTTTGATAGCCACTAATAAAATATATAATAGTTGGAAATATATAAAATATATTTTTTAATAATAGCTGAATCACACTCGTTTTTGGCGATACCGTTCTTTTTTGTTGTTGAAATTTTACTACTTTCTCATTATACTTCATTATAATATAGCTATTCAAATTGATGAATTTTTTTCTCATATTGTTATTGCACTATTTTCACAACGCTGTTTTCCAGTAACGTTTGTTGACAAGCAGTACACCTTATATGTAATCTCCGAATTATGTTTATATCACATATTTTCTTCTATGTATATATATATATATATACATGACCAAATTGTGCTATGTTGCATTAAATGTACATATATACAAGTATAAATGTTATCTAAACAAAAATGATCGCATCGCAAAAATGAAAGTCAAGATACGACCTCCTCAAACGCAAAAAGCTAAAACAATGTTGATGATATGAAGTACAGAAATAAAAGAAATTGATATAAAAAGAGTGTCAAGATTTAATTGTTACAAATATTTCTGTTAAAAATTCATAAATAAGTAGAACATGATTATCTAAACTGAAAAATTCACAAAAATATGAGAACAAATAAATTAGAAAAACTTCATTGCGATGATATAAATTGTATTGAATTATTATTTTATATTATTAATTAGCTTATTATCCGATAAAAACATGTATTTATACGAGGAGTTTCATTGCTTCTGTAAAAATCTATCATTGCCGAGAAGCTTTTCTAAATTTTTTTGCTATCCTATTTTTCTAAATTTTTCAGTTTAAATATTATATATTACTTATTAATTCAAGTATGGATTTTAAACAGAAATCATTGTAAGAATTAAATTTTTGGCGTCAATTTTTATATCAATTTCTTTAATGGTTGCTTCATAATATCATCAATATTATTTTGGATATTCGTTTTTGAGAAGCTCGTTTCTTGGATTTTATTTTAGCGACGCGGTCGTTTTTGTTTAGATATCAATTCATTTTTTGCAAAATGTTTCTATATTAATATAATTTCAAGCATACAACGTGAAAACATTTATTTGTTTATTTATAAAATCCAAAATCCAAAAAATTGTCTTTCATTTTTAAAAGTCAAAGTGATTAATCTTGTTTCTTGAATTATGTTTTTGCGACGCGGACGTTTTTGTTTTTATTTGTTATATATTACTTAAAAATTAAAATTTTATAGTATATATTGATTATTTATTTGTATATATATTGACTAATTTCTATAGATTATACTTCATGATTACGTTGAATTCCAAAATTTACTTGTTTTTCGGTTTAATACGATTTATTAACAGTCAAAAATAATTTTTCTTAATAGTAGCTTTTCCACATTTTTAGCTACCGCATCACTATTCTAATGATTAAATCATTTATTTCCAGAATATTGAGCCATCTCCTCTTAAAAAGTACTATTTCGAAATCGTAGATTTCCACGTGCTTCATTGTTATTATCTGTACAAAATTATTCTACTATTCTATTAGTATTGCCTTAATTTTATGAACGAAGGCATAAAAGGATGCATTATTTTTCAAAAATTAGGAAACAAATACTCCGTTCTTTTGTGAAGGATACAAAACTCTCAGAAATCGAAGAGGTGCCCTGCAGATATACTCAACAGAATAACAATTGGATTCCACTTTCTTCATGGTCCGCTCAGAATAAAAGATCTAGAGCAAGGAATGGCCCGTCATGGTTAGAGCGTCAACGTAGGCGCTTCAAAAGAAAAAATTCCGATCTGATAAGAAGTCAGGGCGTTCTGTTCACCAACTCCTCTTGTCGCAATGCCAGTAATTGTCCGTACGATCTGCAACAGACTGCTCTATTTTCTACAGATAGTGAAGAGTTTTCAACCGTGAAGCCCTCAATTTATTCACATAGACGTTCTACACGATTTTACAGATTAAAGATGGAAGAAGAAGAAAAGGAAACCGAGGAGGCATCCAAAAGCAAATCGTCAACAAAGAATACATTTTCAGACTTTTGGTTTGACTTCTCTAATGATAGTAAAAATACCGTTGAAACTCCTAAGAACACAGAATTATCGAGTTTTATCAATAAAGTTTCGTCTAAAAAGTCCCTCAAAAAGAAGACAAAAAAGGCTAAGAAAAAATCCAAATCAGAATCATCGAAGAAATTAAAAGGGTCAACTATTGAAAATTCATCAACGTCACCGTTATCATTCGAAAAGTCACAATCTAATTCAGACAAGGTTGTAGACATGATTAAAAGTTGGAAGGATACCCTGCAAACAATTTCTTCCATAAAAACTGGCGATGCACATAGCAGCACAGGAATTATGAATAGCAAGCGAAGGTCGAAATTATCTATTTCTAAACCAAAGGGCAAGGCAGAAAATGAGAATCACGAAATTAAACAAAAACCCAATCTTTTGATTCCAGCAGGAGAAGTACCAAAGTTATCACGCGAGTCGGCCTTTCTATCTAATTCCAGAGCTCCCTCTTCCATAGGACAGAAGTCTAAGGTAATTATCCAATTGCCAAAGGCGATCACAATTTCATCCACTACTACTACAAGTGAAGACGCTGAGTCTACTTCTTCCAATGCAATGTCAACTATGCAGGGTCTATCTAGTACCTTTAGAATGAAGGAAACTAGTTCGATTGCGTCTTTTAAATCTGATAGTACAACCAACGAGTTTAGCAGTGTCTGCTTTTCCATGAAAACCATTGGCAGCCATAGCAGCCGAAAAATAAAGGATGTATCGAAAGGAAAATCAAGTTCATACGATACATTTCTGAACTGGCAGGCGAAGTTATCTGCTATAGCCAGCGATGTTAACACAAACGACTCTTCATCAGTAGAAAACCAAAGAATGTCTAACGAAGATATTTTTAAAACCAGACCCTCACATGACGTCGTTCTTCGTTCAAAGTCCTTAAAGACCCATCGCCGATCGAATTCGATGAAAAAAAGAGTGAGTTATGGCGGAATGGTATACTATCGCAAGATACGAACTCAAAAGTTACTCCATCCAATACAACGTCTGAGACCCGATGCCGAATATAACCTTGCATTCAAGAATCCAGTACTGTTTCGATTTGCCATTGCAATCCCAGTAACTGGCTGCGACGATTTGGTTACACCTTTTCAGTGTGCTTATTACCTTCGCAATTATTATAAATTGATGGAAGACGGCACTCGAATGCCCAACTTTTCGAGTATTGAAGAGATACTTCGAGATCGACGAATTTACAAAGTGGAGCAGATGTTAAATGTACAAATTGATCTATACGAAGAAAACATTATCATAGTAAATGCCATGGACGCCTTTGAGGTGCTGATACAGGCAGCCAATCAGGACACGGTATCAAGAGCGCTGGCAGAAATCGATCGTAATATGCCGACGGTGATGGAGAAGGCGATATTCTTTGGTCGTATGCCGCAGGGAAGATCATCAATCTGGCCAGAAAAGCAGAACTTTATTATACGCGGTCGAAAAAACATGCTGACTCGAACTTCTTCCACAAGCTTACCCAAAAGTACTCCAGACGAGAGGGAGAAGCAAAAATATTGCTTCTTGAAGGGGGAAGTTCAAGGCTTACCGCTAAAAAGAACACAAGTGGAACTTCTCTGTGAACAACTGTATACAAAGCAATCATTCGATACGCGCGGATATATTTACAGAGACAAGGAGCTTAAAATCACCCCGGAACTACAGGAGCATTTCCTCAACGTACTAGTAGAATTTGATAAAAGGAGATTGAATAAACAAGAGGAGCTCGAACAAAACAACAATAAAGAGGTGACCAAACGAGCCATTCAAGAAGATGAAGAAGACGACAACAGGTGTCCAGATGCCAACAATAATTACCACTCAGCGCTGTCCAACCAAAGTTCTAAGCAAAGTTTAGTTCAACCTACAAATGGGCTGACTTTTCACAATGAGGAAGGTTTCAAGTATGTCAAGAAATTGAAATTACTATTAACATGGTCCCTTGCAAAAAAGTTCAATAAATCTGCCACAGGAGAATTGCATAGTCCGACGCTTACTCGATTAGAAAAGATGTGGAATGTGAAATTTGGTCGAACCGTCGTACAACCGCATAAAGAGAACCCCGACTACTCATTTATTAATATTTACCTACATTATAATAATAAATCGAGCCTGTTAAAGGTTTGTCAACACATTAAAGGATACTACAGTAATAAAAATGTATTGTAAAAATATATATGAATACATTACTTATTATAGAACTATTATTTAATAATTTACAATTTTATCAGTATTTAGACATACTGCAAATGTACAAATAATATTATTGGTACAAAAATACAGTACGAATATTATTTTATACATGCATGATTTATACACATATATACTGCATGCTTTTTACAAGTAAAACTTTTTCACATACATACAATACACTTTTGTATACTCCTTAAATAAACATAACGGTTACTTTACTTATTTAACTGTATTAACGAAATATTAATCAGCCACAAATGGAAAAGTATAGAAGTAATATCAAAGATTCCAGAATAACAAGAGCGTAGTTGTTTTTAATTTAGAATATTAAAGCAATGTTGAAGTTCTAAAAATATCCTATTTAGTTTAGAAAAATTCCCAACAAAATAACATACTTTTAAATGAGACTACTATAAGTAACGAAAGTAGCATACTGATGTTGTGTGACTATATTAAGTGAAACATTTTAAGATTTAAAGAAATAGGTTCAAGAATGTCATTTTATCATGTGACCAACAATATATTATATAAAAATAATCATGTTACTTATGTGTCTAAAATATACTTCAGTAAATTCAAGAATATACACAATTCTCACTTTGAAATAATGGTAATACGCATCTAGAAAAAATAAACAGAGGGTTGACTTCGAGATATCTCGTGCATATATATCTGAATAATTTTACAAAATTTAACTGGTGGAGTCAATTTAATAAGGAGAATTCATTTTTAATATTTTAAAAAAGATATGAAATAATTCTATAAAAATATGTTATATTTTAGTTTTCTAACTTTAGAAGTAGTTCAATAAAATTAAATGTTAATACATATATGTTAAATGTTTTAAATACGTTTTAAAATCAAAATTTTATTATAATATATGAATCTTTTTTATTCATTAGGTAGGTGCTTTCTATAAATAAACTTAATAAAGATAAGTCATTATTAACAATATATGTTTCAATAAAATGCAATGATGCATGTTAATATAATTATAATATATTTGTTCATCCAAGAGATTACGGTCACAAAAAGTTATTATTTTTATTATTAATGATATATGCATCCATTAAAAAAATGTTCTTGTTTTGATATATCCATAGATAATGCTGTCACATCGGTTATATTTGAAAGTGGTACGTTTCGGGAAGTTTGATTTTTTCGAATTTTTATTCGCGTAAATTATTTAAGTAGGTATATTTTGAATGTGTGCATGAATCAGCCAAGGTCTAATATTAAATCATGCAGTATATCCTTGTTTCAAAAAGTTACTTATGAGTATGTACTTGTTAAAACAATATTCTATAAAAGTTTGCAATGCTCTTCAATAATCATATGTCATAATGCCAATGGACTACCAATGGAATAATAGTGATCTACCTATGCCCATGAACATTCAACCACGAATAAAAAAACAGAATTAGATCATCAATTGTAATTTTTCCGAAGCAGAGCATTAATATCCAAGAATCACTTAATTTGACTTACGCAGATTGGCGTCAACTTGTATTTACAAGTTGTATATTATAGAAATTAAATTGAGATTACGAATATTGACATTCCTCCGTATTTCTATAAATATAACATATTGCATACAAACTCCACATTGTATTTATTCATACATTATGTTGGCTGCCCACGATGACTTATAATAAATAATTCTTTTTACCTAATTAATACTTCCAAGCGCACGGAAGACTTCCATATGCCATTTGTTAGTTAGTCATCGATGCCTTTCACTCCAAGTATCACAGCGCTGACAGCCATGGTCATTTCCCAGTCTCTTCTTTGTCTATATTTTAGTCTATCTCGCAATCCCGATAACTCTCAACTAAAAGAGGATATGAGCCGTGAGACAATTAAACTAATTTCTCAACTGAATATTACGCAACACAATATGATATTAGCCGCTTCTTGCGTCACCTTCAATTAGCGTTTTCCACTTCTGGAATCAGCAACTGTAACTGTCAATGAGTCGACGGAGTATATAGAAATTATATTATTTCTGCACTGTTCAACCATCTGCAACTATTTTGTTCGAGTCACAAAACGTAATAATTCGGTATTTCTAAAAGAATGTATCCGTTTTATATCGGTAGTATATATCTCATATAAATAGTCCATTTAAGTTTGTCTTCATTATTTTTCATGTTACAAAACTATGTATATTTTATATATACATATAAAAACATATAAGTAAGTTAGTGTTTATTTTATAAAGCACTTGACGGGGGAAGTGCAGGTAGAAGATACAATTGTAAAGAGATACATAGTAAAATATAGATAAAATATAATACATTATATGTAGAAAGAGGAAGACTTTCAATTGTAGCTTTAATTAATTGTTTTCAGCAGTGTCATGATTTATGATTATAGTTACGTGAGGGACGAAAGAGTTCCGTCTTCTTTCTGTATAAATAAATATGTATATCTGTATATAAATTTACTTTTATATTTATATATGCGTATTTGTTATATATATATAAGTAAATAAATACTAAATGCATTGGAATATTTCTGAGAATGAATTTATAATTAGCTGTGTATTAATCGCTATTTTGTTTCACATACCTATGCCGAAAGAAGCTATATAAGTGTATATATATTTCCCATACAAATCCTGAAAAAAAATTTGACGACTCAAATTAAAATTATTTTTAATTTTTTAAAAGATCGAATTAGAAGACAATTAGAGTTTGTGTACATAATATAACGATTTTTTGTTTATTGTTTTTATTTTTTATTTTTATTCAATATTTAAATATATAAGACACATTTTGTTCGAAATATTAATGAGTGTGTTTCTATAGGAATAAAAACAAATGCAATAAATACGTTAATAATATTCTAACATATAAATAAATACTGGATAATATACATAGATAAATAATAATATATGTTATTATTTTAATTAATTATACAATTAAAATACATTTTATAAATTTCAAAGATATGATATGAATATCTTAGTATAGAATATATTCTTAGAAAAATACACAATTTATGTAAAACAGATACATTAATGCAGCAATAAATCATACTATCAGTAAAATTTCTCAACTTTAAGAAACTTTAACACATTTTTACTTTAAATTAGCTACTATAACATAGAAAACAATATATATATATGTTTTAGTTCATTAAAAAAATAACCATAACTATTATGGATGAAGATAAATTCGAAATATTCACGTATTCCGAATTATTAACTCAATCATTTTAGTTGAGTATAATAAAAGATTGTTTTAATAAATTACAAATGACTCTATCAATAACATTTAGGCTTTAAAAATAAGCGAAATCTGAAATATTGATTTAAAAGAATTTTCTTGTTGATCCACTTCCTCAAAATTTTTAAACTTACTCTACAGACACCTTGAAATATATTGTAAAGAGAAATTTACATTCAGGAAGGAGAAGTGGACGTGTATAATATATATAAACATATATAACCTAGTATACATCGAGCACATACGCAGACTCCAAAAACAAAATCTTTACCCGATTACAATCTTGACATACTAACCGATTGACCATTGAAATTCGGTCGATTGTCAATTAGGGGAGGTAGGATTGACACCGTTCCCATAGATTGACCATCTTCATCAATAAATTAGATACACTCGATGCATGTATGTTCAGATAATATGCACTACCGGTAAAATAAAATAAGTTAGGAAAAATTACGGAGCGACTTCTTCATAAAATCAACTTTTCGTATAAAGCAGATTCTTCAAATTTAATTAAATAACTGTTTATAGTTTTTGTTTGTTTTGGATGTTATTTTATAGTAATATGCATATTCTAAATTCTAATTCTATGTAAAATACCGATGCTATATTCTATTTTATATATGTCTATATATGCAAAATTCAAATACCTAATGATTTTGACAACTTAACTATCATCATTGTAACGAAACAATTTATTTAGTACAATTGTTGTATATTGTTTCAACACGTGATATCTTTTACAAGCATTGAATATATAGATGTAATAAAACGAAAATGTAATTAAAATACTCCTTCTGTATACAAAAATCAGACAGTGGTTTTCATTAGAGTCTTAAGAAATATTAAACCCCTAAAATTACTTTGTAAAAAATATCTTTAATGGGACACGATTGACTCTCAAAATTTCCGATAAATATCGTCGGACGAAAAATTCACATCATATTAATAATTTTCTCGATGTTATTCAATAATGTAATTAATTGATTTTACATAATGACAATGTGTATTTCTGGCCTACAAGATTTCTAACACAAAAAATTGAGAGTCGACCGTCTCGTTAAAAGGGATCTTTAGCGGAGTCATTATGATATTATGAATATCAATGAATAAATCTTTAATATAACTGTTTTGTTATATACATTTTGTATATTACATTTACATAATGTAGAAACAGGACAAATAATTCATAAGCCACGTTAACGTCTTTATATATACATGTAAAGTATAACATCTTCATATAAAATGGGACTATCTACTAATAGTCCTGAGTTTACTTAAACTTCTGCAATTATGTAATCATCCATTCTGTTTATAGTTTATATATTATGTATATACCGCATTATATAAATAAAAAGAGAGCAAATTCATTACCAGACTGCAGACTGGAAAATAATCTCTTCACATTGTCTGCAACCTTCTTTCATGTATCTATAGTGATTAATTATATCTAGGTACTATACTCCCAGACTTCAGAAAACCGACATGTTATAGGGTTGCAAACTTTCAAGGGGATTACCTTATATTCTTTAGTCATAATTAAGGATGCGGAATTGCAGTGTTTCGTTGTTTAACATAAGATTAGTAAACATCGCAAACTTGGACGTGTGTTTACATTTTTCATTAAGTTTCTTTATCTTAAAAATTGCAAACGAATTAAGTGAGATTACACTTGTAACTTTTATAGGCATCCTTATATAACTGTCGGATATATCAGTTATTTGTAATGACAGTTTTGCGTTGAAATGTAGGTAGAGTTGCACAAGGTTTATGTGGTGTTTTCAAATTGCTCCCATTTTGAAGGTACACTAAGAAATAGTATAGAAAAATTATTGTGTTTATGTAATTTCTAGCTTTCTTATTATATTAATTGTGGTCGCATAAAATATACCTAAATTTATTGTCATAAATTACATAAAATATTTAACTAAATAGCTGACAGCTTATATGAAATTGTTTTATTTCATAAATATGATGTTACATAAACAGTCATTATAATTTGAAATAAAATGGACAGGTCAATTAAAATATACTAATTAAACTTGTCATTTAATTAATCATGAATAATATTTATATTTAAAGTATGTAATAAATAAAGATGTAGCATTCAGTCGTTATACATTAAAACTAAATGCTGCAATATACTTAGTTTATAAATTGATTAATATCAAGCATACTTTAATTGTGTCATTTTTTTTGCATCTTTCATACTTTATATATTATACAATATAACAAAATTGCAATTTAAAATAGAAGGCAATTAAGTTTTAATATACTTAATGTATTTAAAAGCATCACAATAAAATTAATTAAATAATATAATGCAAGGTGCATTAGACTTAGTAATAACAAATATAAATAAGTAATGCATGGCACTCGCTTAACCGAAAATGTTTATGGGTAAAAGACTTATAATATGAAAATACACTTATATAAATGCGTCGAAACCTTTAGTATTTCTCACGGAAGAAAACAAATAAATGAACATAATTTCGTCCTTTTGACCCGAATTAGTATATTGCAATGACATGTATGCATATTTAACTCAACGTGTACATTATTTAGGCGTCAATCTATTAGCGTGCAGACTACCTTCTTATTATACATTGATTATCACCTTCAATCCAAATGTGAAGACGTGTCAATAGGGTATTACGCAATCACCAAGATTAATTATCCCACTGCTTGTGAGTGGAATTGAGTTGACTTTATGCAATGATTCGGTGCAGAATGAAGGGCGAATGTGGCAGAAAGACTATACGAGAAGCTTTTTGAGCACTTCTCTATAGCAGCTGCATATGTTTACATAGTCTAACGCTTTGGTTCAGCTGCCAAATTAGCGGTAACACATTTATTTCCGCATTTTTACGTGATAGAAATTAATTGGGAAATATGTGGAGGCTTCAACATACTGAAATTAATCGCGTAATTCGTGAATGAGAAGTAAAAAGACGCGAGAGTAATTTTCCCAGACGTGGGATGTTCAATATAACCATATTTAAAAGCTTTTCTATTTTATAATACTTTCATTATAATTATGTTACGTTATTGTTATCTTTTTTATATACTTGTTATATAATTAATGTTCACAATAATACTCAGCTAAATTATTTGTAATACATCAAGTAATCTAGTTACAATACTGATTATGTACACTAAACATTTTATAATCATTTTCATTATTTTCTTAATCGAAAATTTTTGCTAAGAAATTTTACTTTATATTATATATAAATTAATGTGATATTCAGCTTATTATTTTTCTGACATTATAAGATACCAGATTTTTAATTAATTATAATTTTGTAAAGTTAAGCATATATTTTAGTGCTAGAATATTCCATATAACTCAGTCACACTAAATATTACCAAGTAGAAAAGAATTCAGTTGAATTTAACTTTTTTTATTTGATGTTAAACATAATTTTTCAGTAAAAGTATAATCTAAACTGCAAAAAATATTAAAATATGACTGTTTTTAAGTATAAAAAATATTACAGGAAAGATATTAAAATTTATAAAATAATAAATATTTCTGAAAATAAATTTAATTTCTATGCGATAGTTTTCTATTGGAAAACATACTGAATTCTTAAACATAAATAACCGATTAGATTTTTCCCTTGAAATATACGTAAGATATTCCCACTTAAGATTATTTTAGAGTTCTCTTCTGTATACCCATAAAAATGTAGATACTCATATTATAATAATAGATATGCTTATTATATGCTGATTAAAAATTATATATACATATATCAAATTATTTGTAGATCTGCACAACAAATGACTATTCATCCACTCATGTCTGGATAACTATTAATTTTTGTTAAATTTCTAGTTAAATTTTTGTATTTTTCAAATATCTTAGTTAATATTTAATGCAGCAGCATCCTTCAATTGTATTATGTATCTGCATATTATTTATCTTCAAGTATTTCTTTATCAAGGTGCGCATAATACGTTTGCTCGATGTACAAACTTATATAAAGTTACCACTATACCTATTATTATTATTCAATTACAATCACATATTTATTCGTCCTACAAATGGGACTCAAATATTTCAGTTTTGTATTATATAAATCGCTTTCAGTTGGATTCATTGGAATATTTATTAATATTTCTTTTTTAAATACATTTTTCAATCTAAGTATACACTACAAGAATAAACAGGATAAAAAAACAATGTTAAGCTATAAATAAATATCTTCAATTATCGCATTATTATGAAATAACGCGCAATATATTTATTTATAAAAATAGGAAGTGTAAAATAAAAATAAGAAAAATAGGCAAAACTGTGTGCATTGACATTATTTATATATTATATCATCTATATTGGTATATTCGCAGACTTAAGTATATATATACATGAATACGAGATTTACTAACCCTGAAATCTGATAAGAAAATGATAACCCGTGCACGCTTCAGTGAGCTACTTTCCACAAAGTTTCCTCCTCACGCTTTCTATACTTATCAAATTATAGCTGTTATGTATAAAGAAGAAATGAAAGCAAAAGTAAGACTGCGTTTCTCCCCATTTTAGACATCGAGTATGCTTCCTATAACAAGTACGACTTCCTCCCCTCCTCTCCGTTTTATTGTACAAAATGAAATTTTTTAAATGGGAGTGAGTATGTCCTCAATTTCCTGTGCGTGTAGTCAGGTATACGCACAAACTGATTATACTCTAAAAGATGTACATATATGTGAACGTCAGTATTGAATATATACACTACACAATAGTATCGATTATATCTTTACGAATGTTCGCTAACAATTGATAAGAAAAAAAGGGGAATATAGTTGGTAAAGAAAAAAGTCCTTTGAGAAAACTTGATGACCCTAAGTTCTCTAGAAATGCAGTAATTGCAGTAATTGTATTGGTGGGTATATCAATTGGTGTAATCATTTACAAAAGAATTGACAGGAAATTAAGAGGTGTGGCTACCAAGTTCCAAATAATTTGTTCTGTTGAGTAAAATACTCTGACGAGTTTTAATGTTTGATTGTAAAAAATTGTGAAATGCAAAAACAAAATGTGTATAACTATGTATATATAAATAATGTTGTTTATTAAAGCAAATACTTATTCTATCTGCTTGAGGAATTCTTGGTGCAAACGTATTAACATTTAAGCATCTAAATATGGGGAATAATTTTATTAAAATTAAACATCAAAATACTGTATTTGTATATATATATGCATAATAATATATGGATTTAAATATGATTTTCCAAAATGATTTTCATTTAATGTATTAATTTTTTTTATATTCCATTATAATTTTTTTATCGAATAGGATTTTGTCTAAGGCATTTTTAATTAGTATAAATTAATCATAATTTGGTTGGGCCATTAACAAATAATTATAATAATAAGTATTAAATAAATAAAAAAGACTTCCAAAAAACGAAAATAAACGAAAGTCTTACATTTAATAGAAACTATATTTTGACGACTAAACGACTATAACGACTACATTTCGATTTGTGACTGATTTGTCATAACTTTCTTAGCAATGGGATGATTTTCGATTCAAATATAAATAATATTAGTTCCCATTTAAAAAGTCATATTTTTAACATAAATGACACTATTACTATAGGAGACATGACAAATAGGTCAAACCTACCACGCTGTTCTGTGGTGACCTCTAGACAATCACAAAGTTTCAAGGTCGGAATAACTTAAAGCGGACATAGCATCATATACATACACCTATCCTCGTATATATGCATAGTAATATGCTCGTATGTTTATATATCTCTGAAGAATATGTTTTTAGTTACTTTGTAATTTGGAATTAAAACTGTATCCTATTTTTATATCAGTTTATATCTCTATAATGATTCATTTTTATTGGTTTTTATAATTTACATTGTGACATTTTGATCATTTTTTAAATTTATATGTTTTAATAATTTTCTTCGATACATTTTTATTAGGACTCTTAATTCCTTAAAAGTTATATTTTTCTGAGTAAACTATTACTACCTAAAACATTGAAATGTGTGTAAAATATATATATTCAACTTTTGAAAATTAAGAACATTGGAATTGGTACAAAATATTTCACAATTCATACTAAAATAGAAATAAAACTTTTTTGTAACTCTTTCTTTTCTAGTACAACTTTCACTATATTTAAGCATATAAACCATTTTCACAAGCTGGTGTAGTCACATTAAATTTCCCTGGAGACTTCACGAAAAATCCATTTCTAAATCTAGCATTATATTATTCTCTTTGACGCTCTCCAAGAAGAGATCTTACAAAGAGATACCCACCACGACCGAATATTATGGCTTGCCTATATATATTGATCGCATGCTATATTGTGGTCTGCTCAAAGTAAAAGATATCTATACATACATCAATTTTGGTGAAAGCAGTCTTATAAGAGTTGACTTAACCATATATGAACTTGTTGACCTGTAAAGTCTTATAACAGAGTAGTGCTGCAGGACAGTCCAGTCATAGCGTATTATGATACCGACAAAAATGTAAATATGTTTAAATCAGTTTCCGCTCTAACACAGGGCCTAGCTGTGTACGCAACTTATTTAAATATATTCGCTCACGAAAGACATTCATTAAGCGTCTCTGAATTTGATTGCGTAACACTTTATGTAATCCAAATAATTGTAGGTTAGCTTATGCTATATTATATATATATATGATAGGTAGGGAGATATATCATATATCATACCTAAAGTCGAGGAAAGTGATGGTTTGAAATGGGATGCATATAAGATTGTAAAATCCAACGTTTGTAAAACAAAATGCTAAACATCCGGTTGAATCATTTTACATCAAAAGGACGACTCAAGAGCTCTTACAAGGTTCTTACGGGGTTCGTAGAGAAGGGTTTTTAAACGTGTGTCATCCAAAAAATATATGTAAAAATTTAAATAGCGCGTCCTTTTATTATATCCATATATACGAAAAATGACAGATTTTTATGTATAAATATATAAATGAAATTTGAATTTAACAGTTAAACATATATGTACACAATATGCATGCATTATTATATGAGTGTATTGTAAATGAATAAGCCACATATGAATTAAATATATAGCTAACAAATTATTTTGGCTAAATACTTTTTATGTAAGATAGTAAAAAGCGAATTATCAGTAAATCTTTATACGGCTATATTTAAATGTATATGTGTGTACATGTGTATTAAGAATGTTTATTTAATGAAAAAGTGGCTAATTTGAAGAATACGAGAAAGATTTTTCAATAATTAAACTGTTTAAAACGTTTGATATTTTTTTGAAAATAGATAACTGGGAATTATTCTATAAATCATGTACATTGCATCCATAAAAATAAAATGTAATTCTAAAATTTATTGTCGACAGTGCTGATATTATATTGCAGTTATGAAGGTATTCTGTTTTCAACTAGGTACATATAAGGGGGGGGGGACACCCACTTGCCTTTTCAATTATGCATTGGAGTTAAGCATCTTGTATTGAATAGAATGAAATCTTTTTAACAAAAATTTTACCGACTTCGTCGGTTGCGATTTTATAAAGCTATTAATATTATGGTATTTTAGTACCAGGTGTATTTGATATTCTTTAATCTCTAACTATCCATGTGCAAAAAATTGTTTACAACTAAAAGGAGAATACAATATGCTTTAAACTAGCTTTAACTTGATATTTGCTAGTTCTTAATAATATATTTATTTAGTAAACGAGATCATTTCATTGCTCATAACAATAATTATGTACATTTGTTTCTATGAGTTATTTGAATATTGACGGAACTGTATGTCAAAACAATATTTAAGTAGCTAATATTACGTAATTGATTATTTTCTTAATATTATTGCATTCTATCTCCAACTTTTAATTTTTTACGATGCACCGAAAACTCATAAATAAATTCTTTTAACAAAAGGTTATTATTCTATATTCTATGGTTAAAAATCCGAATTACCCTAAAGTTGAATTATATGGCTCGATTGATAATTAACCAATTTTACACAAATTTTTGTATGTAATCGATGAATTAATGTTAAATACACAGAAATTAATTAATATATACAAATTATATAAAGAAAAACAAATATCTATAGTTGAATGACGAAAAATTCCCATTTAAAACTTTTCATGGTTTTTGCCACAGAGTAACTTAATAATAATATCAATGCTCTATGATTTTTACAAAGATTTGAAATGTTTCGATATATAGTTTTAACGAAGTTATGAAAACTTGCAGAATAATAATAGACGTATTTATAAATCTTCTTTATTTCATATGCATCACATTGTAAATTTTATCGACGAAAAATTTATATAAATTAGATATTTATAAAGTAGTTAACATTTTTTATTGTAAATTATTTTTAAAATTTATAGTTATTTTCCAATTATTTTAAAGTACTTGTACAGTTACTATAAATATTTGTTTTACATTATATACATTTTGTATATATGTATATTTATTACATAATTTCTAAGGTAGATACCTACATTTTCTGACAATTATCATATATATAATACGTAAGGCTGTTTTAATAAGTATGCTATTTACTGGATATTAAATGTTATCTTATTATTTTATGTAAGGCTTTTAGGCATAGAGTAATGATTATACAGAGAGTGTTCACTCTTATCGATTTCATAAAATTCGCGCTATAAATTTTCATGAAGAAAAAATCCTTTTATTTTAATAAATTTTTTGTAAATGGGTTAGGAAAAAATAGTATTAAATATTTTTATTAAATTAATTTTAAGTGCAAATATATATATTATATTCATACAATTGTAACATACGTATAGTTGTCTATAATAAATCATTTATTGCCTGTATATCTCAAACTATTTTATTGCATTATGTACAACGATTGTTATTACACGATTTAATTGCTCTCAGTTAAAAAACAAATTTGGCATACGCTTTCAGGTAGGTAAATAGTAGTATTGAACTGTATGCAGGATTAAAAAGAGTGAACACTCTTTGTATAATTACTCTATGGTTTTAGATGTCTATATGAATGTTATTGCTTGTGTTTAAGAGAGGAGTTATGTTTATACATATAATACAGGGTGAGGTAAAAGTTTACTGACTTACATATTTACAAGCCAAGTTTAGAAACTGACCTATTTACAAGCCATGTTTATAAACGGACCTATTTACAAGCTATATTTATAACTGACCTATTTACAAGCCATGTTTATAAACTGACCTATTTACAAGCCTTGTTTATAAACTGACCTATTTACAAGCCATGTTTATAAACTGATTTATTTACAAGCTATATTTATAACTGACCTATATACAAGCCATATTTATAAATTGACCTAATTACAAGCCATGTTTATAAACTGATCTATTTACAAGCCATGTTTATAAACTGACCTATTTACAAGCCATGTTTATAAACTGACATATTTACAAGCCATGTTTATAAACTGACATATTTACAAGCCATGTTTATAAACTGACCTATTTACAAGCTATATTTATAACTGACCTATTTACAAGCCATATTTATAAATTGACCTATTTACAAGCAATATTTATAACTGACCTATTTAAAAGCCATATTTATAAACTGACCTATTTACAAGCCATGCTTATAAACTAACCTATTTACAAGCTATATTTATAACTGACCTATTTACAAGCCATGTTTATAAACTGACCTATTTACAAGCTATATTTATAACTGACTTATTTACAAACCATGTTTATAAACTAACCTATTTACAAGCCATGTTTATAAACTAACCTTTTTACAAGCCATGTTTATAAACTAACCTATTTACAAGCCATGTTTATAAACTAACCTTTTTACAAGCCATGTTTATAAACTGACATATTTACAAGCCATGTTTATAAACTGACCTATTTACAAGCCATGTTTATAAACTAACCTATTTACAAGCCATGTTTATAAACTAACCTTTTTTCAAGCCATGTTTATAAACTGACCTATTTACAAGCTATATTTATAACTGACCTATTTACAAGCCATGTTTATAAACTGACCTATTTACAAACCATGTTTATAAACTGACCTATTTACAAGCCACGTTTATAAACTGACCTATTTACAAGCTATATTTATAAACTGACCTATTTACAAGCCATGTTTATAAACTGACCTACTTACAAGCCATGTTTATAAACTGACCTACTTACAAGTCATATTTATAAACTGACATATTTACAAGCTATATTTATAACTGAGCTATCTACTAAATCTGTGCTATTCTTTAGACAGTTTATTATATGTACTATATTTAATCATAACATAATCAACGCATTCTGATTGTCCAAAGTATTCATAGGATGCAATTAAGTAGTCATTGCCATCGCCAACGCCACCCAAAGCTCAAAACCTACAGAATATTTCTTTATGTCCAAGTTACGGCTATCAAACAAGAAGACGTCCTCAGCAAGATTACCTCGAAATATTGATAAGAGACACTGGTAATGTCAACATTACGAACCTGTCTAAAGTGATGAAAGAACGTAGTGTTTAGAGTAACCATGTGGCGCCTGCGAGCTATCAAAAGTTAATAGCATTTGATATTATCTACTTATTGCTTATTCTAGTTCAAAGTTATTGGATTTAATTTTTAATTTAATTTAATTTATACTTATTTAATTTAACTTGTTTATATTTAAACGATTTAATAACGTTTACAAAGTGTTCAAAGATATTTTAGAAGATTTTGCAAAATATACGCAAATCAAAAGTTGGAACCGAATAAAAATAGGATGTAGGTTTATTGATATTTATAGTATACATATTGCTGTATACTTTATACTTTATACATTATACATATAATAATATATCTAGATTAAAATATTAAAGTATGTATAGTTTAAATAAAGCAGAATACTTAAACGTGTAGTCCATTACTGTTCAAGATCACGCCTCCATTTTGTAATATAATTCCTTTATTTAAAAGGTAGTGGTTTCCCCTTTTCATTAGGGGGTTTAATGATCGGTATGAATAACGAAGATCTCTCACCTGCAGTATTCTTTTTCAGTGGTGACAAAAATGAACTTATTGAATTGTCCTTGGTACTAGGCTTAGGCAAAGCGGTACATTTCTTCTTTCGTCCAGTCCCCTTCTTCTTCTTCTTCTTCTTCTTCAAGGTAGCAAAATCATCATCGCCTCGTAGTTGATACTGTTGGTCTTTGAATCGTTCCCTCGCTTTCCCCAAAGCCTCCTTATCAGCCCGCTTCTGTTCCATCAATTCTAACTCGCGCTCTCTAATTGCAATTCTTATCTCCTGGTGGATATCAAAGGCGTTTGCAATTTTTCTCACAAAATCAGGATCATTGAGAGTAATTTCATCAAGCTTGCAGACATCTATCAGTCGCTGACGGACTCCAGCCACAGCGGACCAACTGTATGGCGTGAATGACTTGAGGTCGTAGTTAAACTGCTTCCGTGCCTTCGATCGATACTTTTCAATGATATCATTGAGGATTTTGTCCGGACAAATTTCGTCCTCCAAGTTTGGACTGCTGGTTGGCGTTGAGGGTGACTTAATTACGACAGTTGAGGTCTCCGAGGAGACGGTCGGGGAATTTGGTTTGGGTTCAGAATAGGTCGACTCTCTTTCTTCGGAACTTACGCGCGACATTAAGCCACATATGAAGTTATTTTTCATATTAGTTTTATTCATCGCGTGCTGTAAGTAGTCAAACACTAATTCTCTACTCTAATGCAAAATAAACAATTATTAGACGATGCGGTAGCATATGTATATGTTGTTGATTGTAGCTAAATATGTTGTTAACAGGCTATAGTTATATTATGTTAAAAATGAATATGCAGAATAGTACGTATCATGTATAAATAAACTGAAAAATTCAGCAACAATTCATGGCAATGGTACATTTTAGAGAAACAGGTAAACAAATATGAATACATAATTAATAATAATAAAATGTGTTTATTGAATGAATAGTAATCAAAATAATATAAAATACAGTGTAGTTGAATACATACTACAACATAGACAAGTTGTACACAGAGGATAACAATGCTTATATACCTAATGCCTTTGAATTTATTAAAAATCGATTATAGCCTTATATGATTTGAAAAGCTTTAAAATTATCGATAAATACATTATTGTCATTAAGAAACATTATTATATATTTTTGTTTATAATTATCATATTCAATGGAGGAAATCAATATAAATTCATGTCGAAACTCCATACATTTTAACAATTAATGTAACTACCGAATTGAGAAATGTTGATTTACAACTTATAGACGATCTAATATCAATTTGTGGATTAAAGTGACAATTCGCAAAAATATTTTAAAACTATAAATAATATATCTACTAATGAAACACTTAACATGGCATCTATAAATGAAGTAGATAACAGAAAAGTTGAATATGTTGAATATAATGAAGATTGCAATGTCAGTTACAATACTCGCTCTTTGGATAATATTATTAATAACACAGAAAATGGCAGTAGTAATCTGAGTACTGGGAAACTTCAATACGCCTACGAGTTTACATCAACTCCTGAATTATTTTGTATGGACATTGATGAGTTCCCAATCCTCCGAATGTCCTCAACGGATATCGAAGGATACTATAGTAATTCTGAAGAAATTACTCTGAAACATTACAATGAAATTTACGACAGGAATAACAGTAAATCAAAGAGCTATGATTCCATACTTTTCAGAACTAGTGAAGAACAGGATAGCCAATTGGTATTCGATGAAACAGCGATGTCACCACAATCACATACTTCAATCATGGACTATGGTAGTAGTGAGTCAGTGGTTTTTGAAAACGCCAACGAAATAACCGAAAGATTTGAAAGAGGGCATGAAACATCTGGTCCTATTTACCGCAATCAATTTCCCACACCGAATTGCCCTCAGAATTCGTATAATAGCGAATTCTTCGAAGCCGCTTATCAGCAATCTCAAAATCATGGGAATATTAATGAGAAACCTATCAAGACTTCAAGCGAATCTAACACACGGGAGACTTCTAAAACAAAACAAAAATCTCGCAAAACGTTTACTTCTTCAAATACTAAGAAAACGCGTTTGAAAGAAAAAAGTTATAGAAAATCTAAATCCAGTATAAAGATCCCAGAAAAGACACCGATTTATAGTAGAAAATCTGTTTCGCCGTCGGAATCAATTCCTTCCAAGTTCGAAGTTCTAAACTCCAATAGTTTTCATTCATTTATAGATGACACAACCACGATACCATCACATATTCTTGATGATAACAGCAAATCTATTCATTTATATGCTTCCGGGAAAGCCGCAGAAAATGACTTTTTAAAAAAAACTGCGAATAATACATTTAAAAGTGGTAATACCTGCACAATCATTGTTGAAAACAACTTGAATGTGAAGAAAAGAGTCTTTAATACTTCCAATAGTAAGTATCATACGTCTCGCCCTTCGGCAGTAAGTTCTCTACCTTCCGTTAATAAAAATGCTGTTGGATTTTCGTTCAATGTATTCGGGGAGCAGTATGAATTGGAACGCATACTCAATCCTTTTCGTGTGGCTAAATTCATTCGAGGAGAAAAACCACCACCTTTAGAGTGGAAATCGGTGACCACTAATTGCAGGTTGAGAAATTCTGTCCGAAGTAGAACCGATAGTGGCATAGTATCTCCTGTGAGTTCTTCAATACCTTCTTCCCCAAAGCAGAAACCAATCCCACAGATGCCAATTGCATCACCTACTCCCCAGCCAAAGCTATTTCCAAGACAAGAGAGAATTTCTTTTCTCCCAAATATTAAGGTAACGAGCTTTGATTCTGAAAACAGCACTATTAAAACCAGTGAAATCAAGGATACAGAAACAAGCACAGACACTGGTGTGAAGCAAAAGACAACTTCTTCAAAGAAATCTATAAATACAGACTCCGAGGTTAAGAGTTGTGACCAGCAGAGCAGAAGTTCTTTAAAGAAATCCATAAGTGCGGACTCTGAGATCAAAAGTAATGATCAACAGAATACAAGTTACTCAAATAAGTCCTCCAAAACTGAATCCGAGACTAAAAGTAAGGATCAGCAAAAATCGGGTTCTTCAGAGACTCGATCCACCCCACTATTTAGTGGCATGACTTCTTCCTCGTCAGAATCAAATAACGCTAACATCAACAATATCGTGAGTGTAAATATCGGTGACACAAAAGAAGAAAAAAGTAAATCTGCTTTCAACTTGATCATTCCCTCAAGTCAAACAGGAAATCTCCGATTATCGCAGTTTTATGGTAATGCATGGAATTTTGCTGAAAGTAGTAAATTTATTGAAGACAAATCTAGACAGACATGCAATACTCAGTCAAACGAACACATAGTTGAGATTGTTAGCGATAGTGAATTTTCAAATCCGGTTAGTCGATTTGTTTACGAAAAAAGCAACTATAGAAAGGCTGACACATTTTACTATAGTAGTAAGGAATCCCTTTTTATAAATAATTCTACAAATTCAAAACAATCATCACATATATTTAATAATAATCTTAAATCTGGTAGTAAAGATACTGCCCTACCAACAAAACGAAAATGTCTTTTCAGTCGGAAATGGCCTTTAAGAGATTTAAAAGCCTCTTCTACAAATAATTCAATAAAATCTAAATCATGCTCAACATCATTGACGAAAACAGATTCTTCTGAGTCATCTTTAAATTCATCGTCTTCTACAGCTACAACTATAAAAAAACAAAGTCGAATTTCGTTGAAGTCTGAAGCTAATCGTCGGAAATCAATACTGTCGCTAAAAGAGTACACATTTGAGCCAAAATCTCCACCATCTATGTCTCCTCAACCGAGTACACCGATGAATCGACTATGCGTTAGTAACACCGAAGACAATGGACAACCAAATCATCTTGGAATACGAAAATCCTTTAAGGAGTTGTCCAGCACGAATTTCAGCTTAGATGTTGACAACAAAGATTTACGAGTATACTCTATTGAAAGACGGTACAGTGTGAGGTTCAACTACTGTGTAAAGAATCTTGGCAAAGTTTTAATCACAATACGGGGACCCGATTTCAACTGTATTAGAGCTGCTCTAGGGGACTTGGAACACAGTATACCACAAATCATTAGATGGTGCAAGTTTGGTGAACGAATGCCAATAGACACATTGAATAGGAAGTCCTTTTGGCCTCAGTCGAACAACTTTATTATGCGCAAGTACAAGGCGATTCAGCCGCGAAGGAAAAAGTACATTCTTGACGAAAAGAATACAGAAAATATGCACTCCCTCAATGGGACGTACAAGTTGCGCAACTCAACCATTAATTCATTCCATTCGGTACAGCACGAGTTCACTAACAATGCATTCACTAGTCGGATGCATAATAATTTGCTTAGTGAGGCGATCACGGAAGAGAGTGAGTTTTCGCAGTCCGAGTCTTCGGTGGGACCTTGTCTTAAAAGTCAAGTGTACAGCTGTCCGCGCCAGGACGGAAAGGTGAGTAAACGAAAGGATTTTGTTGGGAAAATGAAACTTCTCAAGCTACTTCTCACTTGGACCACTGGAAACCTGTTTCGGCACGACGACGATGGTCGAATTCAGAGCAATCGTCTTTTGGGACTTGAAAGGGATTACAGGGTCCACTTTGGAAAGGTTCGTCTGCGCCCGTGCCGCGAAGACCCGGATATAAGTATGATTCACGTGCATTTCTACTATCATCCTGAGGATAGCAATCTGCAGGAGATCTGTGAGAAAATTCAGAACTTTGGTTATCCCTCGGACAAGAAAAAAATCGAGACAACCTTTTAATGAGATATTCTTGTGAATGCTTTGTGCATATAAGTTTATGCTATATAGATAGGTATACATATATATACATTTATATGTGACAAAAAATGTTCAGACGCTAATTAAAGCTTCTTGTCTTTACGCATTTTTATATTAAATTGATTTTTAATAACCCGTTCTTACTTTTTATTCAATGATTCCAATTTGGAAAGATTTTGTAAGAGAATAATACAAGTTTTTTTAGTTTTCTTTTCTAAGGTTTAAACACAAAACAGTGAATAGTGAAATATTGAAAATTATGTATGTCCTAAATATAATACACCAATTTACTTGAAGACAAAAATGAGAAACAAACTTTTAAATAAATTTATTACAACTTTTATATCATGTTACAGTCAACGTACATACTTTAACTAATGGTACACTAAAACGAAAAAAGAGCCAATAATAGTATTATATGACTTTTTATCAAATATTAAAAAAAAACATAAATAAACACATTAATCTTATAAAAAATCTTTGATTATTATTCTTTTTGGCACTGATTTATAAAAAAATTCACTAACAATATATATATATATCATACAAAAAATTAAAAGATATGCTCACATAAAATTTTATCATCATAGAAATTTTAACAGATACCTACATTTATTACAATCCAATATATTTCTAGATTTTTATCAGATCTAAAATTATTTTGGAGCATTTAATTAATATATTACATTTCTAATACAATCCATGAAACATTTGAAAGCAAATTTTATTGTTATTAGTTAGTTAAAGGTCAAGCTAATCTCAATAACATTGCAACCTTTCTTACATTATCCAAATTCAGCGTGAATTTATAACACTTATAAATTAACATGTTCGTGACATTGGGACATTTCCCATTGTACATATTTATATACATACTCATTATATCTTAATTATAACTTAACTACCCGTACCATAAAATGATAATTGCATTATTAAATATAGAACTTCTGATATGTTTATTACTTTCAGGTAACAATTGTGATTCAAATATATATATTTATTTTCAGCACCAGGAGATCCAACAATAAAATATTAACGCTTGGCTACAAATATGCTTTTTGACAATGAAACAATAATAAACAAAATGCTATGTGTAACTGCATTGTTTTACCACTAAAACAATGGCACGTTTTAAAAGATTTTATTTTTACTTGTTGAATAATAAAATTTATAAGAAAAATAAACAAATCCCAGGATATAAAAAGAGCAACTACATATATATATAATATTGTGTCTCTACAGTTTTTTCTTATTTTTATACATCTCATATTTTATTAAAAGTACTAAACTTTAAACTTTAAATTTCAATTAGATATATCACTTTATAGATTTAACTATTAGGAACTTCTTGAGTGATGTGATTGAATTATATAAGTATGTCTTAAATTTAACATGTAGGTACATAATATATTTTGATCCAGACAAATAACTTCATGTGATCGAAAAAAACATAAGTTTGAAGTTAAACAAAAGTATGAAATAATTATATATAATATTTGGAAAAAATTTATTTTAAGATAATCATTTATTTTTTAATAATGTTAAAGTATTGTCAATGATTTAATAATTTCCGTAAACACAATTTTGTTTTCTATATATTCATTTTTTTATCGCCAAAAATGGCAAAAAGCTGGTTAGCTACAGACAATTTTAAAATATATAAATTCATTCAAACCA
>JAYRBW010073994.1:0-25624 GCA_036023295.1 Invenusta paracnida
AGACTACACCCCCCTCCTCCCACGCACCAGTCGTTACAAAGTGCACCGGACTCAAAGTGCATCTCAGCATGACTCAGCATGACTCAGCAGCCCCCCCCTCCCGCCCACGCAATTGTGACTGTGGCACTCCTCCCTACTACTTATATATACATAATAAATTACAACGACTTAAAATGAAATCAAAGACAAAATACTGAAATAATGTTCATAATATGTACTTATCAGCATTGGATTGGTACAAAAAACCGTCAATAATTATGTTTTATATACCTATAGTATACTTTGCTCTAACAAAAAATACATGAACAAAAATCGCAGTCACTTATAATTTCCCTCGAAGACAAAGCCATATATACACAAATGATATAGAAATAATGTTGATGTGTGTATTTGCTGACTTAAATTATGTGAATATTTATAAAGTTTAAATATTTATTACAATGATATAAAAATCTTAGGCTAATCGAACTTGTATATTAAACAAATTATGCAACCTTATTTTACATTGATCAAAACTCAAATCCAATTAAAAAAATAATAATACATACTCGTGACAATGCAAAATTGTTTTACAACCGATGATCACTTGTGGCATAATGAATAACCTACTATTTCTGATAAAACATAAATATCAATCAAAAAGGCTGACGAAAATAATATCAAATATGTATATTTGACACATAACACACATTTGTTATATAAAACACATTTTTCAATAAAATTTTCTCTTTCTAAAAAGATATATAAATACCTCTTTAAAACTCTAAACTAGGGGGTCATTTTACTCTCGAGTACTCGACGATTACGTTGATATCAAAATTGAGCTTTCTAATGCACTCTAGCCTGATTTATTAGTGGAAAAGAAATCTGCTATAGCATTTTTCAAACTACATCGTTAGCATTTATTCTTGGCTTACTACAACATGCTACATCATTCTATAATCATTCTAGCTACTACAAAAATGCTACAACATTCTATAATCCGGTTATCCTCTGTGCGTAGCCGACATACTATTTATTTAAAATGATTTATTAATTATTTATTTATTATATATTACCAAGTACATACATATTGTACCTACTTAATAATACTTAATTATTTTCAAAATGCGAAAAATTTACTTTGATTTTATAAAGAAAGTATATAATTTGTTGACTTTACACTATTGTATAGATTACTTGTAGTATGGAGGAGTACCTACTATATACAGCAGTTGTATACCTATTATTTCTCCCTTCTGAAATCATTTTATATACATATATGTATATAATCAGAACAACTGATTGTGTTACAGAGTTTATAGTTCTGCCTTAAAAGTAAATGTTTAACTGTACAAATTGGTATTTATGCGAATTTACATATTTGTAATTATTTGATTATCTTTCTATTAAAATGTCTGTACACTACTAATAAGAGTTCTTATACAGAGTGGCTATATTGAAGACACCAAAATAAGTTTAACACAGCTATAAACTATTGAACTCTTCCTGTACCGCTATTCCCCATTTTAGTTTTGAAACGATCAATTTATATAGATTTATAATTATTTTACACCTAGAAATAAATTATAAATTTGTTCATAATAGTACCTATAACGAGTAAAGCAGTGCGAAAATGTTACGCACACTAGTTGTTTTTTAAAGTCTTCTATCAGTTGTAGGTAGCTGTTAAAAAGTACTAACATATATATACACGCATATAGGACTATTATTATATAGATAGTATAAACATTTTACAAACTGCTAAATGTTTTATATAACAAAGAAAATTATTTTCTAAAAATACAAGATAATAAAATGACATCAAGCTGTTTTTTATTATTTGATCAAAAATATATAACTTGTGATAAAAACAACTATTCAGAAGCAATATAGGTGCATATATATTGATACCTATACGCAATAGTGGTGTAAATAATCAGATTTAGGTATATCTTACATAAAATATTCAACTAAACATTTATAATATAAGTACGTACATCAAATAAATACATAACAATAATGGATTACCTAAACCGTTCAAAACAATCATAGTAATTATATTGGAAAATTATATGAAATATGTACTATATTATAAAATATCTACTTTAAAATTATAAAATACATTTACAAATTAACATACAAATAAATAAATACACAAAGTTTAAAGTTCAACTAAGGTTAATTTATAAAATTTCAAGTAGTTTTGGTTTTTGACAAATAATCTTCAGAGATTAAGGTATAGTGGCACAATAACGAAATACAATTAAAACAAAATACAACACAGTACAGGAAAATTGTACAAATAATTAAATGAAAAATCTAAAACTAAATGAAATTATTTTTAGAAATTTCTTTTGCATTTAACGCTGGTTTAAAGATTTATTTCAAAATAGCTTCATTAATAACTAGCTAGAATAAGTAGCGGAAAACAATATTTTTATATTTAACTTGTTTAAGATCAGTATGTATAATTCACGGTCTTTTATCTCATAGTTTTGAAACCTACACTTTTTAATCGATGGTCGTTTATAAACGTCAATATTTTGCTGATCAGAATAAACTAATGTACATTATAGGTCAGGCTTTTAGTTATTTGATTTGTAGAGTACCTATAGAAATGACTTGAATATAGGTAACCAATCTTTCTTTAGGGTGTGGCTTTCAACTTAATGTTACTTTTCTGTCTATGAAACAGTCATCACGGATTTCCAGGTGATGAAGCTTATTCAATACAAATGTTAAAATCACAGTTGAGTGTAAAATAAATAAATTTCTAGAAAAAATTTCATTTAATTTTTCTTTCAATTACATGTACTATTTTTTGTTTATAAATTAATTGTGGTAATGAATCCCTAAAAATGGTTTGTGAAAAACCGAAACTATTTAAAATTCAATAAATGAACATTATGTTGACTTTAAACTTTGTGTTTTTATTTATATATAAATTAAGAACTTGAAACATTACCCAATTCTAAATTAACTATTTTGTTGAAAAAATTAATTGGTTATATAATTGAATATATGTATATTTCGGAAAAATTGCTTTACCATTTCAAATTTCATTTATACCTTGAAATACCTATATATTCACGATATGCAAATGTCAGACATATATTATTTTTCTACAATTTCTTGGACTAACATTTAAAACTAAATATTTTAGGTAAAAAAAAATTATTTTGAAGGAAATATATACGCATGCGTGCATTCAGTCAAACACAATTACTACATAACGCATAATATGCATGCATACTTCATATAGAACATATAAAGCATGACTTTTTAAATAATATATTATGTGATTTATGTACATGATACTTAACCCCTTCAGTCTATAATGCATCTATACAAAAATTAATAAAAAGGAAGCCAAATATATTTGTTATTATATAGATCAACGTATTTAACTGTGTAAAAATATTATTTTCACTATATAATTTTAGAACGAAGGGGTTAATGATACTTTCAAAACATGCATAACTATAGATATAGAAACAGATGATGCTTTATTATACATGAGAGAAGGGTGTTTTCCCTTTCCAATTATTACGCATGTGCGTCGGAGACTGCGCTCAAGTTTTGGTTCTCTTATTGGAGGGCTGATCATCGGAATCTGAGTAGCCCGTGGACCACTTTTGCACGGAGGGTTTTAGTTCAGCCTCATCATCTTCGTCTCCTTCATCATCGTCATCGTCGCCAGAAATAGAGGACATACCACCACCGCCAACATCACCTGACTCGTCGTAGCAACTTGGTGGAAATCCGTACTATATGGGTCAATATAGTGGGGAATGTTTTCTTGTTACATGTAGGGTTACAGAACATGGACTGAACTAAAGGTGTGCTATTGTACTGTCTAGAGATATATTTTCAGTGAGATAGGAAACAGTTGGTGGCTGCAAAACAACTTTTATTTTGTTTTGTATAGTTTTGTATTTTAGTTTAATATTTATTTTTATTTTATAATATTAAAAGTAAATTACACATTTTCAGAACATTAGTCCTGTATTGAGTGTTTATTAGAATTCAATATATATAATTTATACTAAATTTTAAATTCATACTAATTGTTTGAAAATTATTTTGCGGCCAGTGGGTTTTTCGGATATTTTATATTATTTCTGTGCACTGGTATTTTCTGTAGAAAAATCTACTGATACACTAATAAAACATCTTTAAAATAATCTACACCCAGCTGTCATAATCATATTACTCACAGATTATTCTACCGGTCACTATAGTAATGGTCTTATAGAGATCAAAAAGACTTAAAGTAGGTAAAAACAGAGCTGTCGAAAACCTACCAGAATTTCTTGCCTTCGCTCGACAACCTATCGTCAAATCAAAATAAATCGTTAGACCACAGAGTGCCCACTTTTCTATCGTGTAAATAAACCATTTTCAACATTGTTGATGCTTTCCTTTTCTTCGTCGCAAAAATAAATTTATTATCTATAATGCTTTTCTCATATTTTTCACCTATATATTTTCACCCATTCCTATACTGCCTCTTATTCATGCAATTTATGTGTATTTTTTTGGAATCATATTTATTATCTAACATTTGATTTATTATGACAATTTTGTTATTACTTGTTTCTGATATCCGCAATTTTACAAGTAAATATACTATTCAATGCTCGTACTTCCAATTTTTGATCAGTTTGCCAATATTATAACAAAATTCAGACAAATGAAACAAGAAAAGCGGTAGGGTTAAATTGCAATCTTTCAAAATAAATATCTAATACGTTTAATGCCGATTTTATGCTGTCTAAAGTTTAGTACTGGGCTTTTTTAAAGCTAAACTATTAATAAATGTAAATAATTATATCAATTTAAAATCAAATTAAATATACTTATACAGGTGGTACTGTATTCGATCTGTTTATTATATTACCAAAAATTATACTATAAACCTATGTATTTTTTTTTTTTCAAAATTTGTTAATTTTGTTTATAATTATTGTAAGAAAATGTTCAAAACGTAAGAAATAATGATAGAAACATAAGAAATTCAAATAACCGAAAGTTGTAAATAGTTATATTATATAAAAGATCAATTACTTAATATTATATAGACCCTTGCATGTTAAATAATCTTAAATAAAATAAAATAAATATGTATGTTAATCTTCATTGCTATGCTGTATTTGTAATATTTTATGGAATCGATATGCTGTTAAACTGAATTAGGTATATATACACACATATTGCACTCGTGGTGAAGACAAATATCGATTATATAAACTAATGGTATGTATATCTACAGTAATCAGTAATTATAAAAGTTTTCATATGACTCTGTAACTTGATATATGTATAAATAATGTTTTTCGGTTCGTGTCTATATTTCTTGTGCTCTATATGTGATCCTGTAGCTACATAATCTACATACCAATAACGATTTCATATATTATTTTAGTCAATTCCGTTTTTTACTATTATTTCTTAATTTTAAAGTACCGTGTTTAAACATTTATATTTTACCTGGAATGATATGATCTTATAAATGTGAAGTCAAAAATTACCTATAAAATAATTGTATTTTGACTACAAGTCATAATTTATGAAATTGTTAATACAAATAACGAAAACTGTTTTAGTAAAAATTAAATAACTACATTTTTATGAAGTTAATAATAATCAAATTTAACAACTAATTACGATTTATTTTTTAAATGCTAGTAGTTTATAGAAGAGATGTCGATTAATCCGTTAAAATGAAAAGCTCAAATATAGCTTTTATATACAATCATAAATTGTGAATAGATTTTAAATTGTAGAAATCGACGCTAAGTAAACATCTCTATTAAATCAAGAAGCACTATTGAACAGAATTATGAGGTCTTCACATGTTTAATTTATTCTTCTATAAAATTATCGATAACCACTACATTTTCACATCTTCTGGTTATGTATTAACTTGATAAAGAACATATATATATACTATTAGAAGAAAAGGTAACTCTTTTGATAAAAATTTAGAGGAAAAAATACTCATACAGTTAAAACACCTGAGTCTGATACTCTTGAACAGATCCTGCATAAGTCAGCGATGGTGGATAATCCATTGATGACGTCATCGGTGGCATTTGACCTCCACCTGTCATGTCTCCACCAAGTCCAGTTGTATCGGGATGTCCACCACCACTCACTGCTGCTGCCGCCGTTCGAGCTGCGTACATGTTGGCCTCCTCTTGAGCTTTGCCTATGTTCTTCTTGTACCGAATTCGCTTGTTCCCGAACCAGTTGGATACCTATACAGGGAAGTTATACTCTCACATTAACCAGAGAAGAATTTTTAAATAGTTTTATACAAATTTAGAATATTTATATTGAGGACAGTAATTTGTTCAGTATTTAAGCCATCCTAGTATTTTTTATACCATTTTATTTCTAGAGATTTGAAATTATAAAGGTATAATATATTATATTACTTGAAATCAAAAAGTAGCACAAATTACATTAAATGTATGTACCATTCTAAAAAGGCGAGGAAAATCATAAATAGTATATTTAATTGATGACTTTTTACTACCTAATATATACACATACATTTTGATAATTCAAAGAAATTGTTATAGGCACCTGGGAGACAGTGATGGCGCACTTGCGAGCTAACTCCTCCTTGGCTTCCTCTGACGGGTATGGATTTGAGAGATGTGAGTAGAAGTACTCGTTCAACACTTCTGTTGCCTGTTTGCTGAAATTCCGGCGTTTTCGTCTAAAATATATTGTAAGGTTATATATATAAAAAAATAATGCAGTAGAAAATAGTGGACGATATCTTTATTTGAAATTATTAGATATGAAATAATCTCCTATAATAAAGTCACTGTATACATAAATACAGAATAATTGAATTCTCATTAAAAAATAATAAAATACTGTCGAAGTTTCAGACGCGTTTTATGGGTTTTCGTTGGGGACAAACACTTCACTTTGGGTGTTGTTGTTGTTGGGATCGGATCTACGTGTCCGAGGCTACAAAGTGGCTTCGACAAACGCGTCCACCTCCTTGACTGAGTCGCTGAGGGACGAACGAGGCGGCGTAACGTCTCCAAAAATCCTTATTCTCTTCATCGATATGGCGGGAAATCGTTGACATCCTCATATTCTTCGCCCGCCACATCGCTGACATATGCTGTTTTTCCCAGAAACCCCCCCCCCTCTCTGTAGGCTTGGAGGTGCTGGTGACCGGAGCTTCGCATTTTGCTATTTACTCAAGCCTCGCATTTCCACGTCTGTCGGGGAGGGTTGGAATTTTATGTTGTGGTTTTGTGTTCGTGACTTTGAGCAGTTTGTGAGAGATGGTGCGTGAGCTGCTGCTGGTGAGCCTCTTGATTTCTGATTTGAGTACTTTCCAGGAGATACCTTCCTCCGCAACCCCTTGTTGTGTTGCCTCCATGGCAAATTTGTCAACCCACTCATTGCGAATTATCTCTCTGACTGAGTATCCACTGTAGCACCAAATGGAAGCCAATCTCATCTAGACGTTTCCTGAGTGTTGGTTTTGGGATCTAGTTTGCCTGGGTTTTTCCTGAGAGCCATCAGTGACGCTTGGCTATAACTGCAAATGAGGACGCCTTCACTGCATTCCTCCGGATTTTCTTTGAGCCAGTCGAGAGCTATATGTGTAGGGCGCTAAGCTCTGTCTCAAAAGAGCAAGTCCATTTTCTGCTCTGTTTTCTTCTCTTATGCTCCTCTCCTCTGGAGCTCTTGGATCTCCTTTGGTGACAAGAGCTGCGCTGCTTCTGTCTTTTGTACCATTAAGAGCTGAACCATCTGTGTAGATAACGATTTGAAGTTCGTGTTTTATTATGGTGTTTATTGCATCTTGTTGGAGTAGCTTTTTGTTGTCTATTTTTGAATGGCCTTCTACTAGATTGCAGTACACTTTTCAGCGTCGTTCATTTTCTGCTTTCCACGAAGCACTTTTTTCTTCATCGATCGGGTCTATGTAGGCGTTTAGCATTTGTTCTTCCAGTTTTGTCGCTTTTTAGATATCTCTAGATTTATTTCGAAGAGGAATTTCTGTGGGAGCGGTGCCGAACTTCTTGCTGTACATTGTGGCGAGGGTTTTTTCTTTTGAGTGCTTTGTCTTTGAGTGACGCTTTGACAATAGTCTCTTTGCTGTGTTCGTTATATATGGGAGAATACCGGTCTCAAACCTCAGGGCTTCGACTGGTGTCGTTCTGAGTTGTCCATTCACTCCATTCTGAGTTGAGTCTAAAAGCTTTATTTTTTGTTCTGTCCAGCGTATTAAGGCTTTGCAGGAAAAATCTTTGTGGCATGAATACGGAGTATTCCGGGTATTGTCAACTCACGGTGTGAAAACTCACGGAATCGATGATGAGAATATTTATTATTTTATTAATATATATTTATGCAACATACGCTTTTAAAGAAATAGTTAATTTAAAACTAGAAATTATATAAAATATAACGAAAAATAGACGATTTTCTTCAAAAATAATATTTTAAAAATTCTTCATCTCAAAGTTCAAGCATTCTCCATGTTGTATTTAAAAATAGTATTTGCATGTTTAATCAAAAGTAGCATAATAATATTTTAACAGTAAATTCTTACTAGAGTATATTTTTAAATTGGAATTTAATAGGTTTCGCTTTTATGGTTTTCTATGGTTTTAACGAATTAGTTAATTATTTTCTGAAACAATACGTTTAACTATTTAAAAACGTATGTAATTTGTAATCACGATGAAAATGATTAAAGTCAAGTGCAAAACTATATTACAATTATGATAATTATTGTTAATATATTGTTATATATAATAATATAACAATAATATATGTAAGTTTACCTGGCATCGAGAAATCTTGATCTTAGTATCATGACAGCCTCACAGGTGCTCTGTTTGAGCTGCATCTCAATAGCTTGAAACTTTTTCCGAATAATGCTGACCATGCGTTCGATCTCCTTTGGTGTAATGGGTCGAGACCTGCTTTGCTCTCTCAACAGGTTGATCACATGAGTAGTGAACTCATCACAGGCCTATATATGAGGAAATATGTGGAAGATGTTTTACCGAAATATAAAATACACACAAACACAAAGTGTCATATCGCCCAATTAGTTAATCAAACTATACCGTCAGAGTAAAACAGATTCTACCGTTTATAGTTGATGTCAGCAACCGGCAACTATTAATAATTACTATCATATCAATATTAATCTTCAGGGTTTAAAAACCCTTCTTATAACTAAATAAATAAAAAACTATATTAGAAGATATATTATAACAATACATATAGTGGTATATATCTATATTAAAAGAAAAACTGACAATGAAAGAATTCATTATACAAAGCTATAATATCTCATTTTAATATAATTGCAATAATTCATATGTAACTTTGTAATTCTTTGTGTAACTTGTATGTATGCTATTTATTACATTATATATGTTCTAGATCGTGTCTATAAACCAATACTGAGCAATATTAACCAAAATTAGGTTTACGAAATATATTTGTTTATATATATATTTTTTTAACTGTTTTTTAAGTTCAAATATGAAAGAAACAAATGATATTATCATTTTTATAAGCAGTGTAATAACATTTCAATGGGTAACAAAAACTGCTTAAGGCAAAAATAACAGGAAAATAATTAACAAATAAATAACACTAATATCTGTTTTAATTTAAAAAAACACTCAATGTTTGCATTTATTTAGGTATATAATTGTTACAAATACATATATACATAGATGGAAGTAAAGAAAGTTAAAATAAGTTGAATGTATAATAAAGTAATAAACAAAAGTTAATAAGTACATTCTCTTGCGAAAGCCTAGTAAAAAAACATAAAAGCACATACATATAATAGATATGAGCGCATGTGAATTTAGCGATATGTGCAAGTTGTCAATCAAAGATGTACAATCAAACAGATAAAAAGAGGGGATAAAAAGAACGCCATGTTTGCCGCTGTATGTACACACGAAAGTACACAGTTTATAGCATACAGACAAGCAATCAAATAAGGCTAATTGACCAAACCTCTTCCGTAGAGTATAATATATAAAACGGAACTGTGAAATAAAACCATTGTAAACTCCTCCATAAATGGTACAAATATGGTAATAAAAATAAAAATATAAGTATGAGAAAGGCTTACAGTGGTTAAGTTATATAGCATGTTTTAATCAACTCTTTATATCTAATGAATTTAAGGTATATGTATATAAACAAACAAATCAATCTATATGATTTAAAATATATAAACCTAGACAATATATTGTGTATATATATATATATATATTTCTAAACAATAATTATTATATAATATACGTAATATTAAACGTGCTCTTAAAGTAATTTTTAATAGATCAACTATGTAAATACGTTATCAAACTTTAACATATACAATTTCAATTAAAAAATCGGGTGTCACTTAAAGTTGTTTAATTGTTTGTGTACATAATAGTTAACTGTATAATTAATTGATTACACTGTGTAATAAATAATACTAATAATTCCAATCTATCTGGCGTCACCACAATAAACTTTTATTTTGTAAATAGTTTTAACTAAAAATTTCTTTTAATAAAATTAATTTTTTATTACCTATATTAATTAAATATCTGCATGAAAATTACCTGCAATTATTTTCTGCTATACTACGCAAAATATACCTTAATAAATAACATTTAAATTTTTGTGCGTCCAGTTCTTATGATGTGTTTGCCTTCACGAATTTACACAATATCTTATATACCTATAAGTAAATTTCAATTATGTACCTAGTAAAAATAAATATATATTACAAAAAAAACTGGTCAACGATGATATATATACATGCATACCGTTACATAGCCTCCACATTTTTTATATACATAGTGTACAAATAGACCTTTATTATATACATAGTGTACAAATAGACCTTTATTATATATATTTCTTTCATATATAATTATATAATTTGATTATTCAAATCTAAACAGTTGTTTACTAATTATAAGTTTAAAAAGATTAAATTAACATTATTATAAAAATAACTCCACCAAAATGCGGCTCTATTGCGCCTTGGATAAACGTTTCTACGCTTATCGATAAAATATACTTTAAAAATTCTACGTCAATTGATTTGATCAGTAAATGTGCTCTACATATCTTAGATAGTTTCACGTTAAGCGCTTACATCTCAATCTTGAGAAATCAAAATTTCTGATTTGCTCAACTAGTGGTGCAAACTTTCCCGATTCTATTGACATTTTTGGTCAATGTATTGTGCTCTTTAAATTTAAAAGTACCTAAATGTATTCTTCGAGAATTTTGTTTCATTTGACCGTCACATCCGTGGAAACAGTCATCGCTTTTTACATTAATTAAAATACTTTATCAAAATTGTCACTATCTTGATGACAACACCACTTCACTAATTGTAAATTGCTACATACATACACGCCTTGAATATTGAAATTCCATTTTTATCTTCTGTAATGATTTACAAATGTAACGCTTACAGTGTATTCAAAATTTCTATGCACAACTAATTAATCGAAATTGCCCCAAATGAGTTAATATGTATTGTTATCCGTGGACTCCATATGGACTTCCAATTAAATCTAGAATTACTTAAAGGTATACTGCTTTGCTGATAAATGTACTCACCGCTCTGCTCCTCAATACCCCAAAAAATTACCTAATCCTTCTCTATCTTATATAACACTTTACTCACACAAAATGTATCAACCCATCTCTACTTATACTATTTATAATAATTGATTTTCAGTTATCACTCCACGATTCTAAAATTTACTTCCTGCCAGTTATGGCAAAGAAAAACGTTTTAATATTTAAAAATACTTCTAAAGTAGCATTAATATTTTATTATTTTTAAGTTTTTAATTGCGTGTACGTTTTGTTGCTTTTATATTGTTGTTTTTCTGTTGTTGCCGATTTGATTGTTTTGGTACAGACTTGTGCTTAAGTAAATAAATTTAAGTATACCGAAATCGATAAAAGAAATGTGCATAACAACACAAGTATCACAGTTTACTTATACTGTATACTTTGAAATAAATGAATGTACTATATAAAACGGCAATAAATTCTAGCGACTAATTAGCTTAAATTTCCATATAATATACTTACATTACTAGCAGAAATATAAACGAAATTATAAAACGATTTTTTGTAATAAAATATAGAAAACTACAAAAAAAGTCAGAATAAAAGGAGTATTCAATTTTCATTTTATATGAAATATATATAAATGTTGATTTAATGCAACATTCCAGATGAATTGTTTTTCATTACACAAGCATAAAATAGTTCAATACGAATGCTTATGCATAATATATCTACAACCAATCTGCTCGAAGAAAGGACGAAACTTTCACATAGTGAGAAACCTGTATACAACCTTCCCAGCATGTAGCAACTGTGCCGTATTCTACAGGTAAGTGCGAATTAAGTATCTTTATAGAATAAATATATACCAAGAAAGTTGACTGACAACTTCGTAGAACAAGTGGCTCTCAGTAGGAACGGAACCTTTCGACATAGGCGGTCCCCCCTCCCTTACATGTATGCTTATTCCAGATCCTGATAAAATACTAAAAGTATAAAATATACAGGGGTGAAGTACCTACAGTTGGCTACCAGAAGCCATGCCAAGCAATAGCAACCATCGTAGTGGCCATGCTGTGTGGCACAGGTAGATGTCGATCAAGAATGGGCAGAGAAACAAACCCACGCAGAGCTTTCGTATTTTCTATTATATGCGCAGTCTGCCAGTCATCAACATGTGCAGGGATGCAGCCAAAAAAAATCAAGAAGAATACGAATAAAATAAGGATATCTTCAGCTGCACAGACTGGAAGAAAAGAGGCCCTGGTATCATGTTTTTACTGTGTTTGTACACTATTACAAATTGTTATAATGTATACGTATACACCACATATACAATATGTATATATTTGTAATATTCTGAAACACGTATAACCAATTCTTCCGCATAATTATGTTGATATCGTTTTTGGCTTGAGCTTCATTGTATCTTTTGAATTGAATAATGTACGCATAATAGGTAAGTTAACAATGAAATTGTTCTGCAACATTTGACCACTTCATATCAAAAAACAAATACTAATTTACACTTTTTTAGAATCGCATATATATAAGTTAGATATATTATTGATATAAACCAAAATCTACTCTCTGAAAACTTTAAATATAAAAAAGATTATAGTTTTGTTTAAAAAAAAGATAGGATGTCTCGGATATCTAAAGGCAAAAATTTTTTAATCACTGTACATATATTTTATGTACGTATAATATATGCAATATTGACATGTATAATTAAAAACCTATAGTATAATCATAAAAAAAAAAAATTTGAAACATATCGATAAGTGGAAACTGCAAAATATACAGTAATACTTTAAAGTAAACGAGCTCTCAAAAAAGTATTATTTTATATCCAAAAACTTTTGTCAAAAAGTATGCGCATTAAATATAGTTAGTGTAAAATTAGAAACCTTATTGGACACATTTTTATAGTTGTACACTAATTAATAATTAAATTACTTTTGATCATTAATTTAATAAACGTTGGCTTGTCAATGTGTGTGCTACAATCCAGTAGTACACAGTCGCAGTATAAGAATGTTTATAGATAGCTACAATATTGAGGGGCGATGGTCAAATGGTTACGACGGTCAAATCCAGCGGTCGAGCGTTCAAATCAAGACTACTTACTCCTCATTGTAGCAAACTATTTACGCTGTCATTGACTAATTACTACTTACATAGTTATAAGGCATATCGCCGTCTATGTAAAGTAAAATTAATTCATATAAATATATATAAATGTGCTTCCGAGTAAAAGGATTAAGTCCATTTGTATCAATTATATTGATGTATACAACAATTAACATATTACATATGTTAACTAAAACTTATAAAACGTCGGGGAGTTGATATATTATTTAAAACAAAGATTACTAATTGACGAACGGATTTTGTAAATTGTAATATTGCAGATAGCCTTCCCTATCTTATCAATATCGTAGCATAATTTCTTTTAATTGGAATAGCACTATATAAAGTACAAATTTGGTATGAAATACGATGTATCACCTTGTGTACGCCTAGAGTTCCAAATGGGAGAGGATTTCCAGTTTTGGTGTCAACAAGGAGAACTTCTGAGTCGATAATAAGGTCATTGCCCCCTGGGAATGCCTTTGGAATAAAGTCCTTAAAGTGTTGGACCTGCAACGGAACACTGAAGGGAATAATGTGCCTCCAAGGCCAGCTATCTGATCTAACAGATGTTCATGACATCAAATGTATAAGTATATTCTAATTGCTTTTAATTATATTATAATAAATGGTTAAATAGGAGTGAACACAGAAAGAATGGAGACATCGTGTCTAAATATTCGTTTTAAGTAGACTGCGGTTTCGTAAATAGTAAAAGCCATAACGTGATGATGCCTATAAGAATATTAAAAAAATAGAAAGTTGTATTTTAACGTATAACATTTTCAGAATTCGTTAATACTCGGAGTAAAGATGATGACATTAAATTTTAAAACTTAATGTACTGATAAAAAATTCAAATAGGAAAGTTGAATTCACTTGATATTATATCAACATATATTCATGCATAATAAGTATTTGATTTATTCCTAAAGTTCCCACTAAAAGATGTATGAGAGGCCTTTAAAATATAGTTGGTAAATAATGTGGATATCAGTTTTTTATTTGTATTTATCTAAATAAGTTTTTCCACATACGTAGATCTTCGAAAAGACATGGCGTGAAAAATACTAAATTACGCATTTAATAAAATGTATGTACATATATATTTACTAAAAGGTAGACTAATAATAAATTTGTGGTAGATTTCAGCAATTTCTTTATCTTGAAAAATCCGCTGTTCACTGAGCGATCAAAATCGTAAAGATTTGGCCAGCCTACCTTGTGCGGTACAACGGGCTTCAAGCTCCGACTGAAATATTGAAACTGGGTGCCCTGCTTGTGAAGTTGAACCCGCTCTCCATCGTACTTTATTTCGGAGAACATGCCGCCAGGACACTTGCGGAGCGCGTACTCCACAGACCGACAGGCCTCAGCCAGCATTGGGAGCACGGGAGTCATCAGGGAAGCACGAACACTCAGATTCTTAGTCAGCTTACCCGGGGAACCACCAACACCCTTTCCTGCAGTACTTGCTTGATGGTGATTGGTCACTACACGCGTTATTACGTCAGCTAAGTCACGTGACGCCTGAAATGCGGCGTAGGCGTTGGCGTCGAGAGCGTCCATTCTAATTTGTAGATAATATTGACCAATAAAAAAACGTATCCAAAATATAATTAGTCGCTTGTCTAATATTCCTTATTAGGCATGAAATAAATTCATATTCGCTTAAACTTACTATGAAAATTTGATAATCGTATAATTACAACAACCATTGATGACTTTCTTTTGTGCCCTTACAAATCCATGAAACAACACTGCGGAATTTATCTTAGAGATTTTTTTTACAAATATAGCATTGTGATTGGTATGTTATTTAATTATATTATTTTCTGAGCAGCATATCGACAGGTATTGTTTTTAACTGTTCAAAAATTATGATTCATACAGCTTCAAGTATTAAAACATCTGGACAGCGATTGCAATAAATATTATCAAAGTTTGCAACTAACCATGGCACTAAGTATAAACTTAGCTCCATTTAATTACAACAGAGAATTAATAATTTAGGCAAATAAGCAATAGGTCAATAATTTTTCTATTTTAAGGTCAGATTACTGAAAAATTATTAAAAATAGTAAACAATGAAAGCAAATTATATATTTTCTAAATAATCATCGCATTTCGGTTGCTAAAGTCAATTGAACGAAAAAAGAGAGTTCAAATAGCGTAAAACTATCGAGCATTAGAATTTGTCAGAACAAATAAGACTAACCAGAACTCACATGGGTTTAGAGCCAGAGTTGATGCGCAGGTCGTGCTTGATGAGTCGGACGACCATTTTGAGGTCATTCCCAGTACACTGTTTGGCAATCTTTTTAAGCACACGTTCCTGATCGTCCTCGCGGGTGACTCCACTCAGTTCATCTAGCAGTTGGTCCACCTGAATAGAGTTTCCCCAACGAATTTAGGAAATCATGTCGCAATTTAAATATTGAGTTAGAAAATATCCTGCAACTCTAAACTAAAACAAATAGGCCTATTTTCTCTGTTATATCATTTACAATAAAAACAGATAAAAAATAAGATATAACATTTGCCAAATGTGTTTTTATCTCTTAAAAAATTATTACAAGAATCATACCAATTTATAATTATTACTATGGAAATTAAAGATCCCTGAATCGTTTAGTAAACAATAATAAATGAACATAATATGCACTAGGCGGGTTAACAATTACATTTAATTAACATTTTAATTAAAATCAAAACAAAAAAAAATAGACGTAAAATATGCATAAAAATGCAAATTACTCTATCTGGAATTATGTTTTAAATCATTATATACATAATATCTGTAATTTATCATTAGTTCCAGCGATTTAAAAGTCAAACCGGTTTAAACATTTTCGGTTCTAAATACACGTTGAAACGTCAGAAAGGACGTACATACGGAAGTATCCATGCATAGATAGTAATATTATATTATGTATATGTATGTATGTCCTAGTACCATCACATATAATAAGATTATATAAAAAATCAAACCAACCTCATGATTAGATAAAAGACTCTTCTTTGCAGGAGCGAGAACTTTGCTTTTTTCGAAAAAGATACGAACAGTTTCCGCAGCATCTCCCTGAAAGTAAGTAAATTAATTACAAATATTACGTCTTTCAAACCAGAATGCGTATTTAGATTTAAGTAACATTTATAAAAATAGACGCTATTTAAAACTTTACAAGATATTTGCGAAGATTACCTGTTCAAGATGCTCAAGCATTTCATTTTTGTCAGTTTTAAAAATGTTACTGAATAGCTTGATGATTTGTTTGTCTTTAAGATTATAAATCCGTTTCACTATTCCCGGAAGGAGGAGTTTGATCAGAAGGTAGAGATCTCCTTTGAATCCATCTAAAGTATATTAATATTGCAAAATTAGAGCATATAATTGATGACAGAGAAAACACTTGTGATATAAAGGAAAACTTACAATAAACTCTTTATAAAGAAACTGTTTGACCAATATTATAGAGAAAGTAATGATACAATACACATAAATATCAAATAAAACTATCGTAATTACAAAAACTCACGTCATTTTTTTTACAGATTACTGATGAAAGGAAAGTAATATAAAAAGTTTATATAAATTATAAAAATAGTGAATATTAACAATTACCACCGGAAGTGCCTCGACTGATTAAGTCGTGCAGGATCTTAGTTTTTGCTATGTGGCCATTTTCTTCGGCAAGTTCAGCACAAAGCTTTCGGTAAGTTCGAAATGCGTTGTCACGCTCAAGTACTTTTGGGTCCTCATCTCCTGTTGCAAAAGTAAGCACTTTCACTGAACCTAAAAATTGTACAATACCAAATTAATAGCATTTAGTGATTTAGTGATAAGAGAAGCATGATAAATAAAAGTAATAAAACACAATTCTTTGAAAATAAGTTGGATACATTTAAGAATAAAAACAATGCTCATTTGGAAAATTTTACTTTATATGAAAATCAATAATACACAAAAAAATAAATTACTTTATTCTAGCTATTTCTATCATGATTTGCTAATAAATGTTAATCAATTCTTTTCTCCAATTTCAAATATATTTTCTTTCTAAATTAAAGAAGTTGAATCCTCTAGACAAACAGTTTTTCAAACAAATGAAATTATCCATTAAGCGGTTTATGTATTAAAATAATTAATAAATTCACACATGTCTATCTAAATTAATTAATAATAAGATAAACTTATAAGCTTTAATTAACAAGCAATGAATAAATTTCATACTCGTTCAAATTTAATTGTCAATATAGAGATATCTATACTATTTTAAGCCAATTTATGTCCTAATACAAATTTAGAAATAATAATTTAATAATAAACTTATATTCCAAATTATAAATAATGAACAAATCAAGGATTATTGCCATTATTATTTCATATCAAATAATACATATTATGTTTGTGATTGTACCTTTTACGGGACTGTTAGACGCTGAAGAAGAACTACCAGGTGTTCCCTTTCCTGGACTTATAGGAACATCGAGCTTTGTCTGAACTCTTGGAGCAGCAGTTGCAGCAGGAGTGGCTTTCTTCTTGGCTGGCGATGCGCCAGGTTTTCGAGTTTTTACCAGATCTGTAAGAAAGAAAGCTTTAAAGAGTTATTATCAAATAACATTTTTCTTTAAAGGATATATAATCATCTGTTTGAGAAATAGTTATTTTTGAAGATGAAATATAGCGTAATATATACTAGTAAAGGGTAAAAAACGATAAAATTTGGTAAAAAACCGTTTCGATGAAGTATAAATTAAGTCTTATTTTATTCAACGTGTGTAATTCATTCATAAATATTAGTTTTGAATTCACGCAATAGTTCGATAAAACACTGAAATATAATATGTGTGCTCCAGTAAATATTTCTTGATTAAAAAAAATCGCTAATAGATTTCTAAATAGAGAAGCAGTTTCGGTAACATGCCTCTTCATAAGGACACTTAAATGTTCTAAAGAAAGAAAACAGGTTAATCACTTCTCGCATTTTACAGCTAAAATTAAGTTTATTATTTTAGTTTAGTCTACTAATATGTACTGCGTAACAATAATCTAAATAGAAAGAATTTTATTGATTAATAAATGAAAAATAAATTGTATTTTCTCACAAGATTCACTGTTTTTTTACACAATCGTTAAAAATAACATAATTAATTAATTTGCGTAAATTACCGAAAGAATGAATCATTAATATATTTATCTTAATTGTTTTACTTATATGTTAACACTTTTAGTTTCTAAAATATTTGTGAAAAAGTGAATAAATATAAGAAAAATTAAGTCTATTCTGAAAAAAAATTTGAAATTTGAAAGACTAGAAACTAGTTAGAGGTTGAAAATGGTTTAAGGCAAATCTATAAAACATGGTTAACTTATACAGCGTAGAAGACAGAAAAGAATAGAGTTCTCACCACCGATAAGATTCTCAAGTAAACCTTGATCCTCGGCTTTGAGGTCTCCGAAGCCATCTATATCGTCCGTGTCATCAATGACCTTGGTGGTGCCTCGCGCCCGAGAGAACATGTCGAAGAGGCAGCGTGGATGATAATACTGCTTCATGTCACCGGCATCTTCCCCAAAAGGGTTGGGCACTACCTTTGCCAAACGGAAGCTTCCCTTCTCCAGTTTAGTCTTACACTTCTTGCAGGAGGATGTCCCGAGCCGTGCATAGTCACAGACGAAACGAGTTGATGCCATTGGAGAGTGCTACTTGCTGCAGTGAGGTAAGTACGTTCATGTGCAATGATTTAGATGTAAAACGATAAACAGAGAAATAAACCAGTTACTTTGTGATTACCTTCCAAGCATGTTAAGCCGTATGCTATTAAAACAGCTTTATACAGAACTAGTTGTATACAACAAATCGAGGATTAAACAATTGATAAAAATAAGGTGGAGATAGGATCAGTTTATTAAATTTAAGATAATAATTGGGTAAAGCTATCTTGTTAAAATAAATAATAAATTTAAAGTTTTTCAGATTAGGTCATGTATAGGTTTCAACAATGATTTAAAATTTACATAAAAGTAGTAACATATATTTTTAAAATTTCTTTCGAAAAGCGTATGTATTGCATATGTCACAGAAGTCCATAAAATATTTTGACTATTTTTTGCTATCATATTGAGATCTTATTTTTTTCTGTCGAAACGTTGGGACTAATGGCAGAGAGAGTATCTCATTCCTATAAAATTTTAGTCTATAATTGCAGTCCCTATATTATAGTCAGACATTAAAATATTTGCTCTTCTTAGGCTTGAGGACATAGATCAGTGATAATGCTATCTCTTCACAGATGGTTCTCTCCTTCGCCATACTATATTTCACCAGGGGTGTACATGTATACCATTGATAGGGAGAAATAGCATTTCTAGAATCCAACATATTTATAAAGTAAGATAAAATAAAGATATCAAAGGAATCCCCTATGTATGTAATGATCCAAGAATCTTTTAGTTATACATATTCCAACACAGGATATATAAAGAATGTATATATATGTAGAAGAAAATTACAATAATTACTTTTTATAAAGTAGTATAATAAAATTTTTATAAAGTTAATATACAAAAAAGATAAATTAATTTTAACTAACAAAATTTAAATTAAATTGCATAGCAATATTCTTCCAGTTACATGCAGATATTTAATAAAAGTAGATTTTATCTATATTTTAACTATACAAATTAAATTTTGTGATGTAGATTCAGCCAAAATGATGAAGCACATCTTTACCACATATTACAAAATTTTGTATACTCTAGTCTTTATGCAAATATATATTTAGATGTAAATTATATGAATTATATTTAATATTAATCAGTTGTATTTAAAAGTATTATAAATGATTCAATGTATTATAGGTAGTATAACATAAAAAATATCATAATACATATAAAAAGTAGCCTGCCATTGTTTTGGAAACTTATAATAAATACTACACATAGACATATGTGATTGAGAATAAACTTTATTATTTAGTAAATTTAAGTTTACAATGCTAATACAAAACAGTGCCAATGGTGATGATTGATATTTATTAAATATTAAAAGCATTTTAACTATAAAATAAGTTATAACTGTCTTTCAGTATCAACAAATTGCTGTTATTAGCACTAGTAAGTATGAAGTAGTAGTGATAATAAATAATACAAAACATTTTGAGGTAGCATAAAAAATATTTCCATATTTGACAACTATACTGTCTATACGTGCTAATGACAAATTAATTGATAAAGAATTTTTATTAGAAATAACTAGCTTTGAAATTGGTTAACTATAATATCATGTTATATTTAAATAACATAATATTATTCATTTATTAAATTCCAATACTATTATAATAATGATACAAATTCAAAACATTCTAAGTAAAAAAATTTTGTTTCTATATTCACCAATTTTGTTTCTATATTCACCAATATTCACCAATATTCACTTATACAACTATTACTGCATACTGTACAGCATAGATTATACATAGAGAAATGACTCCTATGATTTGAATGTATGTACTAAAAAACTACATATCAAAACATTTCTAATTAATTGTAGATTTCATTTATTATATTGATTTTTAATTTAAAGGCAAACCTTTTGTTATACTTCAGCTCGTCTACCCCTGTTTATGAGTAGTTTAATGTAAATAAATATTCATTTTATGCATAACAAAATAGATAAAATGGAAACAATCAAGTTATTAATAATATAAACACAGAAAACTGAAATAGATTATGTGAATATATATATCCAAGCATATTATAACAAGGAATAATAACAATAAATGTGCATAATGCACCAGTTTGCAAATAAATATACAAATGGAAATGATGAAAAATTACCTATTAAGAATATATGTACAATACATATTAAAATTATGTAATGTTATTTTTGCTATAAAAATATATAAATTACCTGTAGTCTATAATCTTGCATTTGGAAAAAGTAAAAGTTCAGATTTTAGTGATTATTGCAGTCATAAATGGCATTTTTAATGCTCAAACATTTGACAGAGTAGACATGAATGGTGACCATAAAATCTAACAAAATCACAATGATAGTCATTTATTTCAAAATATGTGTAATATATTGTTTATTTAATTATTTAATAATTATAAAATTATATTTATTATTTATTATATATTATGTACACATCATAATTCTGGTTAATTTATAACTCTCAAAATATATATTTTATTTTATTTTAAGCACGAGTCCATAGCAATACCCTTAGAGTCATTTCTCTATGTATACTATATACTGTACAGTATATTGTTAGAAAAGTTGATAGCACATATTATTTTTATTTGAAATAATGTATTTATTTGTTAAATAAATGATAGTTACATTCAATTGGTAGTTTATTTTAATAATCAAAATTGCTTAATGAGTATAACTTCCAAAATTCTATTATATTTTTAGTTTTTAATTTTAATGTTTGATATATTTTTTATTAATTTAATTATAAATCCTTAAATAATATAAGAAATATATAAAAATGGTATGATTCCCATAGCATAAATTTAGAAAATATAATTCTAATAAACTTTTGAAAAATAAATAATTTCCTAGATCTTATTTTAAGGTATACTTATACTATTTTATAGTTAAAATATTTCATATGCCATAGTTGACAAATATGACAATAAATTATTTTGTAGTTAATATGTTTTATTCATATTTATTAACACTATATCTATTTTTCAAATTTAAAATTAAAGCTAGTTTTTTATAATTAAATACTTATTAATTTATTTTTTCATCAATAATGTATAGTTGACAAATATAAAAATAAATTGTTTAACAATTAAAATATTTTTAAACAATATTTGTCCATGATATATACATACATATATATGTATATGTAGACATATACACCATTTATGAACCATATATAGGTATACCATTGGTGAATAATAAACCATTAAATAATGATACATATAGTTTATGAATGTCATGGATGGAACCATTGATAAATACATACATAAAGATGCTCACCAACATTCTCCCTCAATGATGTTATTAAACTTCTTGAGTGGTTGTCACAGCTTTTGCATGACATTCTGTAGAGACAGAGACTGCTCTGGAGCTCTACCTCTCTCCATTTTCAGTGTCAAAATGGCAAAGAAGTTCATAAAAAGTTAGCCAGGGGTTTCTTTCTTCTAGCTGCAGATATCTATTGAATGCTTCCACACCTAGAAAATGAGTATAGTATGTGATGTACTTTTCTCTTGGAATGCTTGAAGCATCAAGGTATGCAATCACTTGTCTATTGAATACCTTGAAATTTATATTTGTCTTGTAGACATCAGGGCATTTGAGTTTAGGCATTGATGGAAATGAGTGAGTAGGCCTAGCAGTACAATCAGATGTGTTTATTCATATATGAGTCAGTCCAGCTTGCTGATACATTGACAATTCTGGAGCCCTTTTTATTGGAGGTAGCCATGGTGATGTGCCATGTATTTGCTGTTGTTGTAAGTGATTGTGGAAGGAGTAAGGGAGGTGGAAGTGCAAGGAAATTTGTAATCTGATGACAAGGGGGTAAGAAGGGTGGTGAAATGAAGTGATTGCATTCAGTTTTCTTTTTCTCTTCTACACATATCAATGAGTTCCTAGACAGAGTGCTATGAGAATCAAAGAATAGAGGTCATTGCTATATTGTTGCTAGTACTTGTAGGAACAACAATCATTCTCATTCTTTCTCTCTCTTCTTATTAAAGTTTCTTTTTTCCTTCTCTCTTCTTGTTCAATTTTTTTCCTTTCTCTTTTCTGTATCTTTCAATCTTAATTTGTTTTTGCATTCACTCTTCTTTTTCAATTTTCTATTTTTTAGCCTTCTTTTCCTCCTTTTCAGTTCTCCTTTCCTCTCTATCTTTCTTTCTCTTCTTGTTCAATTTTCTCTTTTTTTTGTCTTCTCTCTATCTTTCATTCTCAATTTTTTTGCATCCTTCTTCTATTTATCTAAGAATAATATTCAAATAATTTAATTAATTAGGTCAGTCATCTATATGATTTGGCTACTATAATTGGAAACACCAAACTTATAGGGTGACTGTTTAGTGATGATAGTTTACAACTGTGTGCAATGCATGATAGCGGAGAACAATTCACAAGTTGTTTTGCTGCATACACTCTGTTTTTACTAGCATGCAGTATTATTGGTTAGACAGAGTGATTAGGTTATATGGACTAGTCACACAATTCACTAGAAACTTGACTGTTTATCAATTTTGGTTTCTAATAAGATATATCTAATTTGATAAATCAATATTTTAACTCAATTGTTAGTAATAAATAATAAATGTTGTCAATGCTTCCTGATAGGGGTGACAAAAATTATAAAAATATGGCAGTGTAAAAAAAATAAAAAAAATAAAATAAAATTAAACAGTTAATATTATGATTGAGAGTTACAGAAAAAAACTTAATAGGAATATAGGCAATATAATAATCATTATAAATGTCACATACAAAAACTATATAGAATAATTATTAGAAAAATAATTAGATATTTCAAAGTTGATCATACAAGTATTTTGAAGATTTGGCAATCAATGTAAGTGAATTTACAAAATATATTGAACAATTTGGCAAGGATTTCAGGATATCTTGCATGAATAGCAAAGAATATCAGAGATAATAGTTAGTGATAATAATAATAAAAATGAGCATTGATCTTGTAGCATATACAAGCACAAGCTGCAAAGGATAACTACTAGAGATATTAATAACATATACAAAACCAATACAGATGTCATACAATGAATATATAATGACTGTGTGTGATACATATATAACAATAATTTTATTTCTGCTGATTAAATGTAAGAGTAAATATCTCGCCTGAGTGCCTTTATTCATGCTCATTGCATATGTCATATAATATAATAATGAATATCTGTAATTTGGTGCCCAATTAAATATTAATTTTATCTCAATCTGTAATATAATTATGGCAGCTGCAATTGGTATGTATATGTCCTCACATTTATATACTATGTCTATTGCCTTGGCATGTATTGTTCATTTGGGATATGTAAGAAATAACTACCTTTATAATATGAAATATATACGAGTATAATATTATCTAACATTTAATATCAAACAAAAAATTGTACAGAAAAAAATGCCATAGGAAGAATCAGTATAAAAAACTATACAACCATTTTAATATCTTTTCAATATCTATTAAGGCCAAGGGTAGCCTATAAGTGTAATATATATTTAAAAAAAGTTTTGGATAAATTTATCCCTGACCCTTGTTGTATAGTCTTTAGACTTTAGTCTTTGTTGTATAATTATAATAGACATTGAAAATATATTAAAAATGGTTGTGTAGTTTTTTACACTGATTCTTCCTGTGTCAATGTTTTTTCTGTAAGATATTTTGTTTATTATATTAAGACAAGTGTCAGATAATTCTATAATACTTGTAAATATATAGGGTTACTGGTCTGGATGTTGTAGATGACTACACTACAAATAAAATCGCCTGATTGTCAGGCGATAGCGCCTGAATGTCAGGCGCGCCTAACAATCAGGCAGTCAAACGCCTGAGTGTCAGGCGCACCTGACAATCAGCCAGTTAGTTTCGTGAAATTCAGGCGCGCCTGACGATCAGGCGCTCAAAGACCTGAGTGTCAGGCGCCTGACAATCAGCCAGTTAGTTTCGTGAAATTCAGGCGCGCCTGACGATCAGGCAGTCAAACGCCTGAGTTTAAGGCGCCTGACAATCAGCCAGTTAGTTTAAAAAATCAAAACATGCCTGACGATCAGGCGCCATATATTTTCTTGAAAAAAGCGCGCCTGCTTTTTAATTCATCGCCTGAATTTTGAACCTGCATCACCTGAATTTAGATACGCTTGAATTTTATGTCTAAATCACCTGATTATCATTGTGA
>JAYRBW010074005.1:0-25622 GCA_036023295.1 Invenusta paracnida
CCCTCCTCTCACGCAACAGTCGTACCAAAGTGCATCTGAGCAAGAATGAGCATGACTCACCCCCCCCCCTGCCCCCGCACGTCTGGTGACTGGTTTCGTGGCACTCCTTCCCTACTACTCTTGGTTTATCTCTATATGCTAATAGTTCACTGCCAAAGTATAACAGACAATGATGGCAACTATGTAAATATATAATTTGTTGTTTATTTTCTATTTGACAACGCTGTTTCTTTCGCGACAACATTGTATAATTTTGAAATACAGAATGTTTGACTGGATAATTTGTTGTTTATTTTACATTTTACATTTGACAACGCGATTACTTTCGCGACAATCTATATATAATAGCTGTATATACATATATTTATTTAAAATAAAATTATAATATAAAGTAATTGCAGATATTCAATATACCTACCTTACTAATTATAGGCCATATACTGGTGAATTTCACAGCCTGTGAAAATAATTTTATTGGGTTTTAAAATAGTTGTGTTATAATAATAGTTGTGCTAAGTCTGACTTTTCCATAATCTTTAAAAACATTAATTTAAAAGTTCCAATATTGAATCAGTATAAATTAAACATTATTAAATTCCAGTTTTTATAAATCGATAACCACGATTATCAGTTACAATTTATAATGTCTGCCCAAAGGAAACTATATAATTTTTAATAAAAAGTTTTCGACGCGTTGGTCTTAATAAAACTGCAATTCATTGTATTACTAGTGTATCTTGACCTGAATAATCCTATTCTGTAAGACACATTCGAAGATATGTCACGTGGGTAGTATTTATATAAATATAATTTCACAACGAACTGAACTTTTTATTGGTTTATATATTATTTTAAATAAAATGATTAAAAACAGGTATAAATATATATTTGCCCCGGTGTCAGTTGCTCAAATGAAATATCTGCTATGTATAGATACTCCAGTGACATTTGCCAAGCTGACTATTAGCTGGGGCGACAAATGGCATATGTGGAGATTTACTGCAGTGATTGTCTTTAGTCAACTTTTGTTTACGCGGAAATTTACTCTCGAGGCAATTTGACAAACTGACGATGTGGTTTTCCCTCGCGTAGTAGAACAATATTATATACATATATATTACAGCTAAAAACAGATAAATACTTTCAAAATTTTACTCTAATTTACCAGTTAAGTTTGGATCATTTTGTAATAATTTAGAAATGTCTACTAGAGCAGATCGATCGCGGCCGGGCAACCAAAATTAGAAGGCAATGGCTATATATATTGGGTTACGTTCTTATTTCAATAATGTGTTGTTGTCCAAATTAATTACTTAGATGTGCTTTTCAATAACTCTATATAGAAAATAATTTTCCCAGGTTTTGCATATATTTCTATACACTTCGTAACAGCTATGAATATTCTCAGCTAAAAGTATTTAAAAAATACATAATCATTCATTTTTGATGTTCAATTACAATCAAATAATTTATATGACACTAATCAGTAACAAGGATATATTTTTGATGATATTAATTTCGCCCATAGATAAATGTTTAGGTACATATAGTAAATTGAGTCTATTTGCCTCAATTTATTACGAATTCAATTCCGCGAAACTAGCTATCCATATAAAAATATTTCATATTGATACATAATCACTATATATTTTAAGTAAGCTGTAAATTAAAACCCCACATAACTGAATACAATTGCACGCAATAAATAGACAATACCATACGTATTTTTAACAAACTGAATTAAAATTCAGATAAATAATTTTACTCATATAATTGATATATTATGCAAAAGAAAAACAAGGAAATATTATGTACAAACAAACAGCATCATTGTAGAATATATAAATGTATTTTCCAATACACGGAATATTGTCCAACATTCTACATAATCCTAAACGAATGGATTACGTGGGAGATATCTTGATTGTAAATTTGCCTGAAAAAAAAAGAAACAAATTGCTTTAAAATATGCCTAAAAACAATTTTCGTATTATAGGCTCGCAATTATATAACAGTATATAACAAGAGCAAATAAAGGGAACGAAAATAGAATGACAAATAATGTGAGCTATACATATGATACCAATAAAATTGTGATATCAGTATCATCATCATGTAATGTCGTTGGGTTTAAAGTTAAAAACGCATCAATAAATATTATATTAGAGAAATAGTACAGAAATATAATCATTCCTTGTTTGGTTCAATGCTTATTCCGAAAGATATGTTGAATAAAACATTTAATTCTTCAGAAACCTCTGTGAAATGCGACAGCATAAAATTTTGGTCTATTGGAGTGAAATTTTCTAGCAATAATTAACACACACAGACCAGATTACTTTTATAACTGAACAAAAATATATCTAAACTTTAACATTAAAATATAGGTTGTCACTGTTATGAATTACTTTTGAGGTACGTTGATCATTGTTTTGTAAAATGTTATAGTATATTTTCGAAAAAATGTAATGCGTTGTTAAATTATCAAAAAAGCTACAAGAATGACAAATAATTAATACAGCATAGACAATAAAAAGGTCATAGGTGTACTGACATGTTGGAATGTTGACAACTTCAGCGGTGACTATGGAGCTCAGTCCCAGGCTCGACAAGGCACCACGAATGAGGCCACAGGGAAAAGCTAAATACTGCATAGGTTGAAAGTGGGGTGGGAGGGGAAGAGACAATTGAATAGAAAAGGGCCGTTCAGAAGACATACATAAGCCTTTAGCCACAGGGAAAGGCTAAGTACTACACATGTTGAGTAGGGGTGAGAAAATATAAAAGGGCTATTTAGAAGAAATACATAAGCCTTTAGACACAGGGAAAGGTTAAGTACTGCACAGGTTGAGTAGGGGTGAGAAAATATAAAAGGACCGTTCAGAAGACACACACAAGCCATCCCCCCTATGTAATCGATCGTGTTGTTAGCCTTTTTTTAAACTCTCTTTTCTCCAATCCTTCCGCTCTGAGCGAAAAGAAGTGTATCGACTTCAATTTATCTCTACCTCTACTGTTTAGAGGATCTCACACACAACTTTTCGCATCTAAGCTTCGTAAACTTATTCCTGGTATTTTTATATATTTTACTTCTCTTAAACTTCGTTCTCTTTTTTCTGTCACTTCCAATAATGTTCCCATCTTTTTTAAGGCTGGAGTTGTGTATCGTTATACCTGTGCTAAGTGTAACTGCTCCTATATCGGTCAAACTAAGAGATTTCTTATTAAAAGAATCAATGAACACCGCAAGAGTGACCTGCTCAAACATTACTCCCTTTGCAACAATACGGTATCGTTTGATAATTGCTTTACGGTGCTTGATTTGCACTCTAAGTCTAGAGACTTACTTATTCTCGAATGTCTTCACATCGCCAAACATAAGCCTTTGTTAAACACACAATTATGTAGCAAGGCTGACGCATTTTTCTGCTCAGCTCAGCCTTTCTTTCTAGTGTCACTCCTGCAGCTCATTCGTATTAACTTTGTTCCGTGTTTTATGTGTTTATCTCTCTCTCCTTATTTCTGATTGGTCTAATTATTTTGTACGTGTTTTGGTGTACTAATTAACTTTATAACTTACTAAGTAGAATCAATGTTTTAACTTTGACAAGTCCTAAACAATGATATGCATGATATAGGTAAGGACCTACGTGCAGAAATATCCGAATTCAGTAGACTTGAAATGGCTTGTTGGACGATTGCTTCTGCAGTTGATAACTGATCTGATTCTTGTTCCAAATCCACTGGAACTTCTGCTTGATTGGAATCAGAAAAGTTTAACTGGTTTTGGGTTTCTACATTTTGAAGGTTTCCGCCTGTAGCTTTCATCGCAAATTGGGAAAGAAACATATGTTGTGCAAAAGTGATATAAATGAAACAATGTATTGTAATGGTCTCAATGACAGGCTACATTCAGTTGTATTCTATGTTTCTTCAAACTTTAAATGAAATATTTAAATGATAATGACATACATACTATTTGAAGTATAATTAGTAGTTCAATGTGCAATTTTCTCTTAACATGTGAATTACTTCTAACAAATATAGGTACTGAATATTTTTTCGCCCTTAAAATTATAATAGTGTAATTATTATAGATGTAATTATAGATTTTGAATTAGTTATGTGTAAGCGGTTTAGATATAATTTGTATAGGCATTTACAACAATAACATGAACTTATTAAGAACAACACATACATATTTAACTACAGTGGCATATTAAATAAGACTTCTCATTCAAAACAATTACAGAACTTAAGTAAAATGTTTGGTTTCAATACTTCTATTTAGCGGAGATTACTTCTATTTACTGTTACCCAACGCTTTGACTTGTTTAAATAAAGTAAAATAAGTAACTCGGGTAAATTGGGGGCTACTCAATAGGTATGTTTTTATTATACAATATGCACAACAAAATAATATTGTATTTTTAAATAATAAAATATGTGGCAAAATAGGTATGTAACATTAGGAAACACATACATATTGAGTAAATCAACATTGCAATTAAACAATACACTAAATATAACTCAACAACTGTTTTAAACTAGAGTAAGCTCTAAAAGTTATATTTCGTTTGTTTAATAGTTTGTCATTTGACATAATTTAGAAAAATACACTCATGACAATGTATTATTTGTGTTATGATAAGTAACACGATGTTTGACCAACATTTACCAGTTTATGTAATTAAAACGCTAATAATTTAACCTTTAAATTTTAATACAAATATATTCTAATTGGCAACACCTAACTTATTAATTGTTACCGTGCTCTACAACATTGCTAAAAAAGAACAAATATGTTTTTGACAAATTTGAGATACTAACAGATGTAAAAATCCACATTTTGAAGTAAAAAAAATTAAAAGTAAAATACTCTTTTATTAATAAACAAATACCGATATTATCATTTCATGAGCATTTAATAGTAATGTTTCGAATTCTCATCGGTTAACAATATACATCAATGGCTACAACATGCACAGCTATGACCAAATACTTAATGTATACACTTAGAGCTACCGTGATCCACAAAATATGGCTTAACAGGCAACGTGCTTGTTCAGTGTTTGTTCTTTGGTGGCATTTTAAATAACTTTTGACATAGCACTATACCGAAAGACACGCCTTCAATTATAATGTAACAAAGGTTGCTTTAATAACAATTCGCGAGAAAATAATAGGTAACGGGTGTCTTAAATTATGTGAAATCGTATATATAACATGCAGAATATCCTTTAAATTTGTACAAATTTATTCATACATATTTGTACATATTATAACATGTTGAATTAGTATAACATTAAAAATAAATAATGTTGGTTGCTCCACTACAATAAGTCTTTAAATTATCGCTTCTCCTAATTCTTTTTATTGGTTTTCCAATGACATTAATTTATTATAACTTTCTCATTTAAATGTTTATTAAATACTTTTTACAATAATTTTCTTGTTACGCTACAATATCTCTATTCAATACAATTCAAAACTCACTTCAATACAAGTATTATTAGAATTACTATTATTATGTATGAGCCCACGATATCCTATGTATGTACCCCAATCGACTTATAGGCCCTAGTTTGATAATATTACATAACTTATGAGTCCTATATTGCATTAAATGGGCCACTTGTCAATATATATGTCATGATTTAAAGAATTATGGACCACCTATGCTAATCTATTAAAATTATCTAATAAATAGTTTTTAACTAGTTATGATGATTGATTAATTAGAAGAATATATTTATCCTAAACAATTCTTGGCATTTCCAATTATATTTATAATTAGTTTATATGCTATTATATATATATATATCACATCCGTATCTAGTGGGTGGGGGCTTCAATACGATGTTTGACCAACATTTACCATTTCATGTAATTAAAACGCATATAATTTAACCTATAAATTTAAATAAAAATATATTCTAATTGGCAATACCTAACTTATTAATTGTTACCTTGCTCTACAACATTGCTCAAAAAGAACTGACATGTTTTTGACAAATTTGACATACTAACAAATGTAAAAATCCACATTTTAAAGTTAAACAAAATCAGAAAGTAAAATACTCTTTTATTAATAAACAAATACCGATATTATCATTTAATGAGCATTTAATAGTAATGTTTCGAATTCTCATCGGTTAACAATATACATAAATGGCTACAAGACGCACAGCTATGACCAAATACTAAATATATACACTTAGAGCTAACGTGATCAACGAAATATGGCTTATCAGGCAATGTGCTTGTTCAGTGTAAGTTCTTTGGTGGCATATTATGCTATAAAATATATGTATATGTATATATATATATCAGGGCCGTATCTAGTGGGGTAGGAAGAAAAGATAAGCCAAAAAGTCTATGTATGTTGATTAATGATGGTATACGTTTGGCACCTTTAAAAACTCTGACCCCCTTGAAAAAATTCCTAAATGTCCCTGCATATAGAATCAATATATTATTCAATTTATATGTTATAGTATAAATTGAGGTAATAATATATTTAGAATGTTGAACTTTTAGAATGGATCACCGTAAAATAGCTATTTATCGATTTTTTATACTATTTAGTTAGATTAAAATCGTTTAAATCTTATAGAATTATATATAATAAAATAATAGTTTTCAAATAAGTTTAATAATTAAATAATGTATTCTAATATGTTATAAATGTTCGAATATTCACTATGTTTGTAACTAAAATTATATATTTATTGTTAAATAACAATTATAACAAGTATTATTTAAATCAGAACATTATTCATTGCATACATATATTACATATAAATAGGAAAATCTTTATTTTTTTATTAATTTGTAATGAATGAATCAATAGCACATATGTTTTACATAATTAACTTAAATGTAATTATTAAATATATTTTCAGTTGAATAATTTGATCAAAATATGTTTTGATTCTATCAAAGTGCAGCAGGTAGGACATTTTTGTTAATTTTGTATTGGATAAATTATATAGCTGCTAAAAAAAACTATAGACACTTTAGGCCTTTTTTTCATTTTGCTGTACCGGGGTGGGGCCGATTCGCCCCCTATTGAAATCTAACTTAAGAGGGTACTGTAGTGATGCTGCAAATTGGCTCCTAAGTAAATCAAATTAATCTACATATTAATTTGCTTATAATTTATTTAAATAAAAAAATAAAAAAGTTACAGCTTATTTAATGTTTAAAGTACATTGAAAAAAGTGAAACAAAATTCAATTTTTTATCAAATTTTGTTTTTAATCGAAATAATAAACTATATAATAAAGTTCTGAGTGTCTGCGTTGGTGCATGTTGGTGGTTAATTAATTATAACTGCTTGATTATTTTATAAAAAAAAAAAAATGTTAAAGAAAAAAATCAATTTTTTGGGGGTAATGTTGATGGAACCGCTCTCCTGGTTGTCCAGATAGGTCAAGTAATAGGATTAGTAAACTAAATAACATGCTTACATAGTAACATAATTGCTTCCGTTTAATACTATTAGAATAAGTGAATCAGATGAGGGATCAATTCAAATAGCTTTTTAAAGGTGTGTATGTAAACTTAATCTCATCACTTAATGATCATAAGCGTAATTAAATACCGTGTGTGCCCCACTACGTTTCAGGTGGAGCCCAAACGGGGTTATTATTATTATTATTATTATTATTACAATTATAAATATTATAATTATTACAATTAAATAATTAAGATGAAAAGGCAAAACCCCATATCTGAAGATAAGTGGCTCTTCGTTAAACATTTGGTCCCCAAATAATCTACAAATGTGATAAAAAATAACCTTTTCTGTGTTTGGGTATATTCTCACTGAATTCACGGTTCAAAAATGACTAGAAAGCATAACATGCCAGCTATATGTATATAAAGATAAGGTACATTTAATATGCAAATTTAGACAAAATTGCAAAATGCGAAACAATAAAAGTTGGATAGATTTACTATTCTAACAAAATAGTTTGAGACATAAATGGGAAATAAATTCAATTAAATATTTTAAAAATGAAAATATCTAAATTAAAAAAAACTGGGCTATTGATTTTGCACGGCCAAAATATGTAGAATTAGTGTAGGATAATTTGGTAAACATATCATTAGTTCTAAAAAACATAAAAATAGCATACAACATTTATCATTTCAGAAAGAGTGGTTTTGTAAGCAGTCTTACAAAACTTTGAATACAATAGCAGTATTGTTTTAACGCATACAAGCATTAATAATTGGAACTATGTCATTGTAATATGTTATTATTCTATACATGAGTGCCGTGAAAGTCAAATATAATAATAGTTTTGTCAATTTATATAAAATGATTGTTGATTTTGCGCAGTAGTAGAGCAAAGTATTTTTATTTAATAACAATTATTTCTTTTTTAGCACTAACGTATACATTTTTGTATCAAATGAAGCTCATGTTTACTGTATGTTAAACGTATTTGTATTTTTCTAATCGTTTTATGCATACTAATCAATAATACATTTAACAGTACTTATAAATAACGTTTTTGATGGATCCTCATTTTCGCATTTGATACATCAGCTTTTTTAATGCTATTATTGATTAAGAGTGATATTAATTTATTATTTTGGTTGTATGTATAATTATATAATATACAAAATAAGTGTTCTATTAATGTATTAATAATTTCAATTAAGTGAGTTAAATGTCCATCAGAAATTTTAAATGAACAAATATAACGTAATAGCTGAGGATAATTATGTAATATACACTTAGCTATACCATACATTTAAATAAACATTTCTTATATACTTATTAGGAATAATTTTTGTTGTTTAATCAATCAATATTTGTCAAAGGGGTACATTAAAAATAATGTATGATATCTTTGCATATCTTCATCTATGTTTACATATGTTTACCTTAGTGATAATACATTTTTAGTAAAAGTTTTTTAACAATTCAAAATTGTAATTGTTATATGAAATTGTAAATATAAACATTTTGTACTTTCTAAATTATATTAGGTTATGCAACGTATTCAGTCAATCTAAATAACATATATGCATTTCCCATAGCCGTTGAAGTATTTTGTTTATATAAAAACGGTGATATGTCATTCTTAATTGAACGCAATCAAAATTAATTATGAGTCGTGAATAAAGTTCATAACAAATGTATATTCATGATAGTAAACTAATAACGTAGGCGTTGAGACATGTTCATGTAATTTAAACATTGTGTAGTACAATAGTATATGCTTTATATTAAAGTATCTGTTTATATTACGTTGAGTTATTTAAAAATTACAAATCAATGTATAACGACTTTAAATTATTGTTTTATTTGTGGACATATTGAAAGCTCACTCTACTCTATCATGCAAATATTGAAATGCATTACAGTATTTAAGATGTAGATGAAAATTTAAAATGTAAGCTTATATTTATTTCATTATGTAGAATTCTGCATAAAACTACTTTCTTTACAACTAATAATAATTCATTTGGTACGTTTGATACTTATTTCATTCTGAAATGGTTAATGATTTACATTAAGTAGCATACACCTTGGACTAGGACTAATTGAAATCGCGGATTGACAGCTTTCTTCTTCAATTGAAGACTGATTCAATTATTATTTAATGATTTATATATAATTGCACCTTAATGCCCAACCATAGGGGCTTGATTGATTAAAAAAAGATGCATTTGATAAGCTGCAAATACATCTTGTCTCTCCAAATTTTAAATATTCCGAATTATGCTGAGTTTTGAGAGATTTAGAAATTTATGTAATTTTATTTCAACAAGTTTAATATAAAACAGACATACTCATGATTGCTTCAATTTCCTTTGAATAAATAGCAAAACTGAATGCATATCAAAATAATTGAATAATTACCTTTTTATATGCATTTTTCACTTAAAGTTCGAATTACACTAACAGATAAGCTGCATAAATCATTTTAATTTTATAAACCTTCGAAAACGATGCATTTCTCACAATTTCTAAACTAAGAATTAAAAGCTTTATAATATCAAGTTGGACTAAGTAGAATATACTCAATTTTTTTAAAATAATATCGTTAGCGATGCATTAATTTGAGTTTGAGTTTTAGAAATATTTCATTATATCGATACATATTTCATGGTTTGGCGAGTTGTTCACAATATTGAAATATAGTCATTTTTGTTCAAAACATTTCTTTTAGGTAACAAAATTAAAAGAAAATATCACAGAAAACCAAGGTACAAACTCAAATACATATTTTTAAATGAATGTTAAAACAAAAATTTCAGCAACTAATTAAATTAATAATTGGTTTTGCCTTTAAATATACTTTTAAAATGCGTATATTATTGATATGTATCATGTAAATATGGATAACATTTCTTACATAAAGTGAATAGCTACGTATATATATATAAAAAAATCCAAAATTAAAACTTTTTTAATAATGCCATTTATATGTAATATACAATAACGTAGAACACTTAATACCACAGCAATTTGTATTAGCAGAACTTCATTAGTTTTAAATGTATGTAATGATTATTTCTATGTATGTCCATATTATATTACCTTATAAATCATATTAAATTAAGTTGTTTTAAAGATAATAATTTATTAATTAAATACCGATTTGAAACTTATTGTTTAAATATTTACTACAAATACTATAAAATAATTGAAAGCTCGGTCACGTACATTACAAAACATATTTATATGAGTTATTTATTAATATACTTAGCTAAACACAATATGAATACTTTTTAATTATTTGTTCTTCAACACATTGGAAACATTATAATGAGGAAAACATGATTTGGGAAATGATTTAATTTGTTTTTAATCCTATTTATAAATGTTATTGATTTGACTTACCTGAACTGTCAACTACATCACAACTTGGGATACTAGAACTCGCATGTTGACCGCTTGTTTCTGCAGTTGCCAATTGATTTGAGTCATGTTTCAAAGACAATTTAACTGCTGTAGGTTGACCGGATTTAGAAGAGCTTAACTGGTAATGGTTGTCACTATAATCCATTTGACGAGTTACATGTGGATCATTTTCGAACATATTTAGAAAATTGCTGACTGAAGCTGAGTTAGGAGATTGGAAAAGAATATCGTTTTTAGCAAATTTAAAAATGTCAACGTGCATATTTGTATTGTCTTTGTCTGAAATATATAATGCTGAAATATACTTAGTATATTAATAAGTTGTATCAGTGTCTAACACATGTATATCCAACCATTATACTATTATCAATTACATAAAATTGAACATGGACCATAGACTGATAAAATAGTTAAGGTAGAAAGTACACAAGATATACATAAAATTGAATACTTAAATTGAGTCTTTAATTTAAATCTAAATTTTATTTTTATCAGAAGGTGAATTCAAAGAAATCTGAACTGAACATTGAAAGGGAGTTTTTAGAGATTTTAAGTCACACACATATCAAATAGATGGAAACATTTTTGTTTTTATTATATGCTCTTCTAGTTTCAATAAATATTATTTTAAATATGTTTATTTTGGTAGAAAATATTTCGATAGTTAAATTAAATAAGCTCCAAAAACAATTTCTCTCTCTTCTTTTACAGAATAAAAAAAACCTTTTCTTACTTCCTTAAGTTATCTGTTTTAGAGCTCAAATAAATAATAGGATGTGCTTATAAGCAATAGGAGTTATCGCAAATGTAAAAAAAAATTGTTTTACTTTTCTGTACATATAAAAGGAAATATTATAACAAAATAGCGGAATCGAATTGACTAACTATTGCGCTCTTTTTAACTTCATCTATTTTTCAGTATTACATTTGTTTGGCTTCTTTCAATCGGTGATATATGTATTGGTAAGAATTGAACCATTATTATCGTAGAATTATATGGATAATATTATTCGAGTATGTTTACTTCAGAAAGTGATGTATTCATTTATGCATTATACTATTTACATCACAAATAACGATTTTTGTTACAATGCTATATGCGCAGTGTGTAATTATAAATTGCTTAAATGTTATTGTGACGTTTTACATATTAGTAAATGAGAAGTGGCTTTGTATTAATTATTTTGTTATGTAGTCCGCTTCAATTAATATTACTTATTCGCACATGAACTGGATATTGTAATAAAGGTTGTGCCCGGGAAGCAAAGTGCTTATTTCCGATTTGCTTTCTCGCAATGTACGTTAACTGTATTACATTAAAATCACTGCTAGCAATGGAGTTCTCAGAGACAGTTGAATATATTGAAATGGCCAAAGATATCGTAAGCAACAACCAAATATGTGCATTAGAAATCTCGAGAAATTCGCCCACCATACTGAAATAAAGAAAGCTTTTGACAGTAACATGCGACCCCGTCAATACTCTGAGTTGCTAAACAAATACCATTTCGAACGAATATTAGTTTTTGCCATCTGAGGTTGTACGAGAAGGCCAACAAGATAAAACAAGACGCAAAGCACTTGATCTACTCGTCGATAGCTACTGAGCAGCTGTGCCTTTTCGAATTATCAGCAACCCGAAAGCGTTCGTTTAACTTGTCCTACTCATGTGCGGTCTGTCATTGGTTTCAAATATTGATTACATCAATAAATAAATCAACATCAAATCAACATCAAAATTAAATGGACGTATGCAACCAGAGCGGGACTTCATTTAACGGAACTTTCAGTCTCTCGTGTTTTTGATGATAAGCTCGTTTATGAAGAAAAAATACATATATTTTATCTCGTCTCACTGAGATGGGTGCAACTCTAGGTAACCTCTAATTTGACAAAACTCTTGTCATCATTAATACTCAAACCTTTTAACTATTGTCATTTGTCAGATCATGTATCTTACTTTGCATAGTTATTTCTCAGCATACTATTCCTTTGTATTTTAAACGATTTTTTTGTATGTTCATGGCACTTTTTTTAATTATACATACTTTACTGTATATTGTGTTCATGATTATTGTTAAAAGCAATAATCTAAAACATCTGAACACATTTAGAATTTAAGCAGTATGTATGATTCTACTATAGTTATATTGTACATGTTTTTATGTTACAATAAAAAAACAAGTACAACTTACTATTATATTTTAATTTGTCTTTGATTTAGTTAACATAATATGTCGTGCTAATTTATTGTATTATTTTCATTACAGTATTATTTATCTACTTTTTATAAACATCATGAGTATTACATGCGTTCTTTTTTGCGTTTCAATATTGATCCAAAGTATATTTTATAAATATATTTACATCCCAAGATTTCCTTTCAAATACCACTTGATCAGTTGTGTTGCTAATAGACTAAAAAAATAAGAACATTGACATAAGAAAAAAATAATGGCTTATTTTGAATATTTTGTTCTAAGTGTTGCCACCTGAATGAATTAAGAGTGACGTAATTATATTTTTAAATTTGTATTATTTAATAACGGATACTCTGTTTCAATTGTTTTCTTTTAAAACATAACTATTAAAATAATATGTTTAGGTTTTTATTCATTTTTAATTAGTTGTGGTATTGTATGTTCATAGTTTGGACAATATATTTCCAAATTATTATTTCTCTAACTGTATTGACTATGTTAAATAGCTTGTTTATATTGTTAACAATACATCCTTGTCCTTCCTTAAAAACAATGCAAAATGATAATCAATGACACTATTAACGAAATCAACTAAAGCGTTGAATAGTTTATACTAAAAACTCATACTATTTTTAATTGAACAAGCTTAGCATTTTTTCGTAATCAGTGAATGTCTAACTATTCTAAACATACATAATTAATTCCATCAGCATATCAGGAACAACACATTAACAAAAATATCTCGAATAGAAAATATGTCAGATTTACAGCTTTGAATTGAAGGAGAATGGTACACGATCAAGGACTCTCCACAAAATTAATCAAGCGGTATGTTTCAAATTGTATGTAATCACTACAGTTGTAACGCACATTACTCCATACACGACTCGATTAATAAATCAATATAGATTTGCATACATATTGATTTGTTAACTTACTGTTACTGATACCATGGGTACTGATTATAACGCAAGTATTTCATTTATTTCGGCACGTGGTATGTCTTATTTATTGAGAAGTGCGGTGAAAAACAATAAAACTTATAGTTAGTTTACATGTTTTAAAAAATAATCAACAATACACATTATTTATTTTAAATACCTCCCTTTACTGCTAAATTCGAAGGTTTTAACTTCTTCTTACCATTTGTTTCCTGATTTTCTTTCTGATTTGAGTCTTCAACTTTGTCTAAATTCGATTGTGTTTCTGTTTGATCGGATGCAGAAGTACTTGACTGGTTTGCGGTATTGAAAAGATTCGAATCTATGTTTGAAAATAAAAAATGAAACAAGTTGGAATTAAGCAAATGAGTATTTTTAATTCATTTTTTAATTCGTAGAGATAATATTTGGATATTCAAATTTGTGAGTACTAAAGTGTATATATCAGTATTTAATAATATATTTGTTTTCTCGATTACCCATCGATGGCTATAAACGAATACTAAATACTAAATTGAAATAAAAAATAAAATAATTATATGATTTGAATATATAATCACGTGATTGTTTATATCAAATATAAACAAACATATATATCAAATATATATTTTTCACTGTTATATAAAATGCCTACAGACCGCATAAAATAATAACATGCTATTTCTATATACAACTGAAAAGAGTAAAACATATACCACTTATTGTAAATGTTAATGTGAAGGATGCGTATACAAGCTAAATGAATCATTTAATTAAATTTTCTTTTATAATTGAATAACTAAAATAATTCGATCTTGTAAGTATTACTAATACAAATGTATATATACAGGATACGAGAATATTTTTTCACTGAATTCTGAAAATTATATTGTAATTATCCTTTTACTAGCAAGAAAAAGCACTTGAGAGAAATAGCTGTTTTTATCTGTATGTTTTTTAATGACAACTAATAATCGTAAGTATAATTAATATAGTTTGTAGTTGAGTTTCTTCTGTACAAAATGTATAATATTGTAATAAATTATCTTTTCAAATTGTATGGAAGATTGGTTTTTAGCACGGATGTGCACTATTTTTGCTACTAATATAGAAATAGCGATATCAATATATTGTCAACAGACATACATGAATGTATAATATTTGACATATTACCAAAGTTATATATTATGATATATTGTCCACTCTTGTTAATGGCTATGCTATAATATTATGTTGTGAGCATTATTTTAAATCTGAATTTATAACAAATATATATGTGTGCAACTGGATCAAATTATCTAATCTATATATATTGTGTATTACACATATTATTTAATGATATCATTAAATATGTCAATATTCACTGAATTTTTACAACATATATACACATATATATATAGACGCGAATCTAAAAGGTTCAGCGTACTTAATTAACAAACGAACTAATATATAATGGGTATAACTCGAATTTAATAATTAATAGTTATATAATAGTACAATCAATCTACAAATTCTATGTTTATAAATAACAAATCATTGTATTTTAACATTTTTATGCATAATAACATATAATTACTTTAAGAATTCCATTATCATTCATTATTACGGTCTGTTAATATTAAATTGTATTATAGTCAAATGATACTTTAAATTATTGAAATATTCGTCACATTATATATAATTTTAAAAACAATTCATGTATTACATATTTATTGTACATACTCATAAATAATCATCTAAATACTATGTAGACATGAAATCATTACCTGGGATGTAATTTTTTATATATAAATTTTAATAATTTGTTTAAAATGGCATGTATTGTGTACCATTTAGATAATAATCACGGATATGTTCCAGTTTAAAAGTTTACAGTTGTATACAATGTATATTATTTAAACTGAAAATAGTAAAGTTAACACTTTAATATCAAACGACTAAATATAAATTACTAAAATGCCATCTGCTTACGTCCAACAAATTGGTCTAGCAGACGTCCATGTAACAGTCACATTACACGTCTGCTGGACCAATCTGTTTACGTCAACTGGCCTCACATCCGTCAGACTTAAACATGTTTGTAGGTACTTTTTTTGCAAGATATACTTTTGTAAAATTGGACAACTATATGATTTTAGCGTACACAGCAATTTTTAATACTATGACTGATTGTAAAATTAACTTACATTTCATTTTTAAATAAAAAACGAATCTTTTATGCGAGGTCAGAAATCAATTAATCTATTATTCGTTTAAACGTAGGCGTTTTTTTTATTAATGCTAAACGATACTAACATCTGTAACTATCATTGTACAGAAAAAGATCTGACATTTTGTTTAATTAATACGATAAAATGTGGAAATATTTGCGAACCAGTATATTAAATTTGGAATAAATGAACTACAGTGTCAGTGATAGAACCTAACTGTGTATCTAAACTTTTTTCAATTTTAAGTACAGATGATAAATAAAAACACAAATATTTATAATTGGAAAATGTTTATAATTTATAAAATTAGTTTCATACTATTATTGGCGGAAATTATACTATATACATAATTACGTAAACACTCAGTAACTCGTTGTTTTCGCATTCACGTTTACTTATGCAATATAATATATTTTAAAAACAAAACTGAATAATGAATGAATGGTATATCTATATATAAAATACATAATATTTGTTTTATTTTGTATAGTACATCACATGTAACTTTACGTAAACGGTTTTGAGTAAGTGCGTTTGTATATAAATATAAGTAAATATATATAACAGTATACATATTATGTGGCTAAATTGTTGTACAATATAATAGCATAATATGCGTAGGCTTAAAATATGGTCATAGTTATGTTGAATGACAAAAACTATATCAATTTGTGTATTTAGTTGTATGAAATACTCTACAACATACTATTTTACTTTAAATATTTCTATAAAACCGAAGTTAAATCGGTATACACATAGAGTAAATAAAGTTACTTTACTTTATGGGTATACCTATAAATATTAAATATGCATTCAATAATACATATTATTATATTTTAATTCAATACTAAATATAATACGAATATATTTATATGTAAAACAAACATTTTACAAAAGTGTAGATACACGGTATCGTTAAATGACCCACGATGTATAAAATCGTTCATATTTTTTCTAAAAGAGCCTAGATATGTGTAATCTGTATTTATTAAGCAATATACAAGTGTAAAATGCTTTGTTACCTGTCTTAATTTTTGGAGTTTCAATTTTATCAGCAGCATCCTGGTTATAAGTGTAGATGTCATTTTCCAGCTCCACCCGAATATCACCGTTTTTTAAAATGAGTTTCACATTTCCCTCTTTTCCTAAGGTCATTTCCATAGCAGCAGTCCATTCTCTATGACCTTTTTGCAGATCCTGTACTCGCTCTTTGTCTTCAATAATTCGAACTCGATCACCGATTAAAAACTTTACCGGCTCTGCCAATACAAATCGCTACTCACATTAGATAATATTTATTTGTGTATTATACTCGTTTACTTTAAATGCAATAACTAATATTCACTTGATAATATGTAATATGTAAATTATTGCCAACAGAAACCAGTATTAATATATTGCATCATTTAAATAATCCAATCCTGATTAGAGATTTAATGTATTTATAACTTAGTAAAAAATGTTTGATTGAACGTTTTGTTAAACTTCGAAAATAATGTAATATTTTAATTGCTAATTATAATAGTAAGTACAGTAAATCAAAATAAATGATAGAGTAATGATTATACAAAGAGTGTTCACTTTTATCGATTTAATATACATACATCGCGTTGTACATTTTCGTGAATAAAAAAATCGATTTTATAATAAAGTTGATGTAAATTGGTGGAAAAAATAGTATTGACTATTTTGATTAAATATATTTTAAGAACAAATATATATATATATATTCATGCAATTTTAGCATGCGTTAGTTGTCCATACTAAATAAGTTATTGTCTGTATATCTCAAACTGTTTTACTACATACACGATGTATTTGCTCTCAGTTTTTAAAACAATGTTTTGCAAAAGCTTTCATGTGTAAATGCAGTAGTATTGAACAGCATGCATAGATTAAAAGAGTGAATTGTCTTTGTATAATCATTATTCTATAGTAAGAATGTTTAAAAATATAATCATAAATAATTTAAAAATAGTTAAAATAGCTTTGTTATTTTAAATTAAATTTATTTTTATAAAATGTTCAATTGATTTATTTTATTTAATAGCCCACAATAACAATAACAAATATAAACAACGTACATATCGGTTTTACGAAATATGAAATGTTAAGTAAATCTAACCTTTGATATTCTAATATAAAACAGGTTCTATCTTTAATATGAAACTATATTTGACATATATAATGAATTTAATGTGACACACTAAATACTCATACGTAAAACAAACAAGTGAACATACCTGCAAACACACACTGATTGCATTATGATTGCATAATGAAGTAATTTAGATAGAAAATCAAAAGGTGAGCCAGATAATTGAAAAACGGTATATAGGCGTCTGTTTAAAATTGTCATGTTATCAAATAAATGATTGATTTAGTTAATATACAAGCCATGTAGCTGACAAATCATTTCCTGAGATAAACGTGGTATGGAAACTGGTTTATCAAATGACAATTGAATTTAAAATTAAAATAATCACGGCTATGCAATAGTTCGAGCTTTTTAGACATTAATTGGAATTCATTAGACAGCATGGTGAAAAGCTAATAAAAGGTGAAATCATTGAAAGTCATGTAATGAATGCAATGTAACCTAGAGATCAATTTAAATGTGAAATATTGACTCTTTTTGAGTAATTATAACAATAAATATAAATGCTAAAAATAATAATAATAATAAAATCCAACTTTATTCTCCCCCGTGTGATGCATTTACTTGTGTTCTGCTAGTTACCAGTATGACACTATTAACATCAAATAATTAAGTAATATAATTGAACGTATTACTCACCCACAGTAGCAATTACTTTTCTGACAGATTGCGGATTGAGCCAACGCGTCCACCTTCCTGTTGTTACCTTGAAGTTACCATCGCTATGAATGTCTATAATGTGAACGCATTGGCCAATAAAGCGCGACATATCATCAACCCATCCGCCATGACCTTTTTGTAGCCGACGAAATAAGTCAAGGTCATTCTTCACTTGGACGATATCGCCTCGTTTAAACACGAACATGTGCAACGCTGATTGGATGAGGTACAGAGAAAAGTAGAATATATTAGGGAAGAGTCAGATTAATAGGACAATTCGCGATTCCCCTTTTCCTACATAAAGAAGAAAAGCAATCGTTTCTATATGTTTATTAAAACACATGTCAAATACGAGGAAATTAGTAGCAGCTCCTTTCCAAGATTGTATTTTAACCCTTATCCATATACATGAGTACATTTTGTAACTGTTGGTATTTCAATGTGTTACTGATTTTTTCTAATGAAGACATTGCAAATATTTTATAAAACGATGTACAGATTTGGCTAAAGTATGAAAAATTAGCCACACTACACTTTTAGTTTCTAAGCTACACAATGTTGACCCCCTTACCCTATACGTGGATACATTTTGTGCCCATAGCAATTTATTATAGTTATCTTCAATTTATAATTATATATTTAATTTAATATATAATAATTTATATATTCAGTTTTATACTGTTTTATGCTCAATAATTGCTTGAATAAACATTGAGCTTATTTGAATAAACATACAATAGTGCTCATTAAGAGTGACATTTTCATAAAACTATTCAATCAAAGTGTGATAGTTTCGACTTGTATTCATATATTAATTTTCAACCTTATTGAATATGTAAAGATTTCTATGTTTCGTAAATGTATTGGTCAAATAAATCTAACATAACATTATTACAATCAAATTTAGTATTGATCTATGTTTGTGATGCGTACACGTGAACATACATTCATACATTATTATACAAACCAATATAATACACATCTGTTTATTATAGAGAGACAGCTAGAAAGCTGTAAGCAGCATTTGGAAACAATTCCTAACAAACTTAAGTCGAAATTACGTTCAGGGGATACCTGACTATTGACGAGCAATTGGTGAGATACAGAGCTCGCATCACTGAAAGAACTTATATCCCATCAATGCCGGCTAAATATGGGCTAAAGATATTTTGGCTAGTGGAAGCGCATACCGGTTATGCATTCAACACTCATCTATACTGACAGAGAGTGAACCGCTGCACCATATCGTAATCTAGGAAAGGACGTTGTTATGCAGCTCGTTACACCATATTTGTTTACAGGAAGAGAGGTTGTAACCGTTTTTTTTTTCCTCACATAGCCTCGCTGTGGCTTTTCTAGAGCAAAGAATTACTCTTTTGGGAACAATTCGATCTCATCGTAGAGAAATCTCCGCTTAACTCAAATCCAAGGCAAGCGAATTGGATTCGAGCCTTTTCGCGCATGATCACAATGTTAAAATTGTGCTCGTGTCATACATCCCGAAGAAAAATAAGAGTGTTATTCTTTTGAGCTCCAGACACTCCGATAATTCAGTCATTCGTGAAAACAAAAATAAACCAGCGATTATACCCGATTACAACAATGGCAAAGCGGGTGTTAATTAACTTGATCAAAACGTAGCAGAATTTACAAGCCGAAGAAAGACTGAGATGGCCTTTGATTGTATTTTATAACATCCTCAATGTTGCTGCAATCAACGGTTATCTCATTATGAAAAGTGATGACCGAGTCTTTAACAGAAGACAATTTCTGAAAACGCTTTCTTTTGAACTTGTAGAAAATCATGCTCGAGCTCTACATGCCAGAAATTCCAATTTATCGAAAATATCAAAGATACAGGTATTTTGCTAGGCTTTCGAGTATTTGCTAACCAGCTGCCCCAACAAGCCGGGGACAATACAATTCATCACTGCAATACCTGCCACAAAGGCATCAGATCAAAGTGTGAACATTACAACACAGCTATTTGCCAACAATATCGTTTGATAAAATAGGTTTGCAAATGCCTTTTTGTTGACTACTATAATTGTATCTTTCTCCTCACCTTTGAGTTGCCGTGAAGGACGACAGGGCAGCGACCACGTGACCTAATATAATTCTTGACTCTTATATGTGTAATTTAAACTTGATCACATCATTATTTTCTGGCAGCCATCAATTTCTATCATGGTCATTATATTACCTATAATATAAACTTGCCTAAACGAAACAATGTTTAAGTTTTCATATATTCACATACATTAACATGTACATATATATATATATTATAATATATATGATTTCTAATAGCATTATTTTTTGTTATTTTTCATAATATAAAAGTTTGAAATAAAAACTAAACCTGAAAAAATTGTTTTTATCGAAAACAAATTAGTCTAAATATATACATTATCAGCGGGTACAAAGTGTACCCACATATACGGTTGAATGTGTCAATTTTTTCATATGTATAAGGGTTAAAACACAACAAAAACTATAAAATGTATTTTACCGTGATATCTAGAAAACCAAATATCGACTTGTTACAAATACAATAAATATGTATTATTTAAGGAAGCAAAAGTTAATTTGAATTTACACTTTAATAATACTAATTAATATTACTTAATTAATATAACAAAGTTCCTAAGATATGTAATTATTTATTTTACCATATTTAGGTATTAAATATACTAAACTTATATTTCTAAATATTAGATTAGTTGAATATAAGAAAATGCAGGCTGTATAAAAATCCTCAGGAATTTTAGCGTAAAAGTTGTCGAATAAGCTCTCCAAGGGTGTTTTGTGTGCTGAAACCATTTCTGCTGTTTGCCAAACTGTATCTCTTACAGTTTTGCTCCTAGTAGATGAAATCTAATATGGCTGCCATTTTTCTATAAAATGTCTATTTTGAAGAATTGCATCAAATATAATATATAGTAATAATGAATATATATAATAAATATATATTGCATCGTTCAAGCTAATTTTGATAATACAATATGTAAAATGGGTGTTTTTGTGTGTAAATAAAGCCTACTGTACTTAACTAAAGCAAATGTAGCGCCAATCCTGAAATGCCGAGTGTTGGTTACATACCAATTATCCAGGCCCCAGCCCATGAACTTGATACACTCCATACACGTGGTTCAGAGATGCAAACACATTGGAACACAGCTTGGACAACACCATGTTGTACTTACAGTTGTTGAAGCCCTTTATTATAAGTTGATGGAGCTAATGTAGGCAAAATACGAATACCAGGACTTTCTGATAGCCAGAATGGGCGGGCTGCACATATCTCTGAACTTTCTGAAGATCATTGGGAAGCATGTTCAATCATCTGGTCTACTGGAGGTTTGAGCTGAAACCAAAATTCTTGGTTCTGATACAGCAGAACAAGTCCTCATGGGCAAAGGTATGTCATACTCCAAAGCAAAGGCCTGATGAGGTTTGACGTTTATGAAATACCAAAAACACATATTGGGCAGAGAAGCCATTAATCTGAAGGATTTTTGTGATATACCTCTCCTAAGTACATCGTGATGACTTATAATAATAGTAGATTGATTCTGGAAACAACGTTTGGTTGAATTATTTGTAAATTAGTCATAACTGTAGTTTTAATTAAGATGTACAAGCGCATATACGTAAATATGTATACAATTTTAAAATTAATATGAATATTGGAAATATTAGAATATTATATGCATATCGTTTTGTTGTATTCCGACGATAATATGACACTCAGAAAAGTATTGTTGATAATATTTCAGTTCAAAATCAGTGCACTTGTCATACATAATAAATTATAAATTGTTTTTAATGAGGACTCCGATAACCTGTTTAACAATAAATTAAGTGCACTTTACTATTTCATATATAAAAGTGTCATTTTAATAACATAACTTATACTAACATATATTTATTTATATGAAATATTGTAAAAATAGTTTCTCGGAAATATTATGAACAATACAAACATATTGTGTAACTAAATATGTGTAAGAAAAATACATTTATATTACAGTTTAAGACAAACTCAATTAATAACATTAAGCATAATTAAACATTTTAAATGGTCTTAAATAAATAAATGATTATATTATGTTATTGGTGTTAATGAAAATTTTCAAAATTGTAAATAATCGTTTATATTGATTCCTGATTTTTTAATAGAATACAGACCATGTTATGAGGCATAAAAAGTAAGTAAACGAAGAGAATGGTCTTACTTCCAAATAATGCAGAAGACAGGTCATCTACTTCAGCAGGTGACAGTTTAATGAGAGCCTTGGCATTGAAATTCCATTGAATACCACCAAAGTAGACACGCACCACGTCGACACCATTGGAGCCATATTCATAGAATATCTTGCTCACGTAGCCCACAGTATTATGGAAACAAGACATGTCATCTTCCCATCCCTTTCCACAGTCCTTCTGCAAACGCTTGACCTCTTCCTGGTTGGAGATCATACGAACCAAACATCCCACGTTTAATGTAGACAAAGAAGCGGCTTCTCCCTAGTTGTATAATTGTGCAAAGTTTGAAAGTTTGAAGATGCAATATTGTTACTTTTGTATTCTTCCTCTTAGAATGTATTTGTATTCGTTATTATGACTTACCAATCTTGGTTTCGCAGAAGGTCTGTGCATCTTCAACATGGCTGGATTAAAAGAATATTGAATGTCATCGGGATAAAGAACTACAACATCTCCATTACTATACATTCCAAAAACACGGCCGATCTTATCAATCAACTGTAAAAAGACATATATACATAAAAGTAATATAATGGAAAAGAAAACGCAATATTTTGTATAACATTGTTAACAACTGTTATAGATATTATGACAAATAATATGATTTGCGATAATAATAATTACTACAATAATTCGGCTTCTGATTAATATATAATTTAGCTCAATTGTTTTACTCAATGTATATAGTTATATAAAACCAAAAAAGTATATTAGTATGTGGAATAGAGAAATATTGTTTTACATGTGTAACATATTATTATAAATAATTTACATATGTAAATACCTATTCCACTACATTGTATGTATTGGCAGACATATACACTGACAAAAAAATAGTGTCAATTGACACAAAAAACGTGTTCAATGACTGTGGTGTGTGGTACACACTTTGGTGTATCAAATGACAAAATAAAATGTATGTAAAATGTCACACTAAAGTGATGACACACTTTCACAATAATTGCCAGAAAATGTTAAGTTATTGAAAATGAAAATAATATATTTATGAACTTACTTCTTATCTTTGGATTTGAAATAATCTCTTTTAACTTAAAATTATAGTCGTATCAATCACATAATCTACATTGATCATAATATGTAGCCTGTTCGTAGCATGCACGGTTTATTTATGACTCAGAAAACTGAACAAGGCTGTGTTTTAACAGAATACACCCAAAGCAGCTCAAAGATGTGAGGACAAAGATTGAGATTTCACTGTATGTTGAGCAGCAAAAGACCATACATTGCTTTGCTTTACTTAGGTTAAGCTATCGATCGGTTTGGTGTCTCATCTCCCATGACCATATAGAGTTTACCACCTACTCTATGCCCATAACTATATTTATGTGTTACACTTGTATATATATACACGCTGCAGATGCTTGTATGGTGACTGCCACAAATACTATAAACCTTATAGTAAAAGGAGTAAGGATGGATGGCCCAGTAGATCGGAACACGCAACATATGTATACCATAAAAGATAGCTTTTATAGAGTGTTTTCCTCTGACTTGAAAACTAACAGCGTACAGTAAAATGTAATATATAATAGAAAAATCAGAAATTTATTACCGAAATAAATAGGTATATATCTTATACTTATGATTACAAAAAAACAAGTTGACACATTATCAGACAAGGTTATGCATATTAATAACATGAGATACCTAAACAATGCATTTTGTGGCTAGTCTGTGGTTGCCAAAATATACCTACTAAATTAATTTCATTATTTGTCCAGTGCAATAACAATTATTTTGAAATATGTTAACATAGACAGAAAACCTATTATCTCTCGTTGTATTTCCAAGTATATATCTGACAAATAATTAAAATTGAGAAATCAATATTATTATTAAATTGTAGGGAGACTATTTAATCCCATGTGTAATTATTTTGCTTTACTAAATATATAAATATATATGCGACTTATGTACCTCACGGTGGGTTTAAAAAAAATTGCGCTCGAAATAAATGACCAAACATTCTGTTTGCAGATTCATATTAATTGAGCTTCCCTGATTATTTTCCAATTCAAAATAAAAATAAATGAACGGTGGCTTTTTTATTTATTGATAAAAAACGGTATTTTATACTACTTATATGGAAAATAATATTCTTTCGACATTTAAAAAAAATGACCAAATAATATGTTTGCAGTTTCATGTTAAGTGAGCTTCCCTGATTATTTTACAATAAAAAATGAACGGCGGCTTTTTTATTTATTGATAAAAAACGGTATTTTATACTACTTATATGGAAAATAATATTTTTTCGACATTTAAAAAAAATGACCAAACAATCTGTTTGCAGTT
>JAYRBW010074016.1:0-25610 GCA_036023295.1 Invenusta paracnida
AATTGTTTCGAATAGTTGCACATTCTATCATAATGTACATATTCATTGCCTTTATTATCGTACTTGGTTTTGACATTTCATAATACTTTTCATGGTGTAATTTTATATAATTTTATGTGTACTTTTCACGCTTTTCTTGATTCTCATGAATATATATATCACGTACATACCTATTCAGTTGACATGTTAATATAATTATGTATATATATATATTCATTACCTTGATTTTATCTTATACTCAAAAATTGGGATAAATTTCAAGATTTTATGAGAGAAAAAATTATTTGAGGGAAAGTATTGATGCGAAATAATAATTAGAGTAATTATGAATACATAATTGAAAGGTATTTTATGATAATGTAACATTATAATGAAACATATTTACGTTTTATAAGAAATATTCTATATGATATATTACTTTTATCCATAATCGTCAATTGACGGGTTTCGCTGTTATAGGTATAACTTATCATAACTGAAAATTGACATGAATTGTTTCGTTTTTTTTCAAATTATTTTGTACATCTTATTAAATGATTAAAAGTCACGAGAGCGATTAGAAAAATATTCAGCCAAAAAAATTTGATGTCATTTTTAGAAATGAAAATCGTCAATTGACGGGTACCGCTGTTCTAGTGTTAAGAGTAATTAAGTTATAAATAATTTATACTTATTATTGCGGAATGAAAGTAATTAAGTTGACATTATATAGTGATTATTATTTTATTTTCGTAAGTAATTAAAACACATTGAAATGCGTAAAAAATTTTTGTACTAATCTAATATATCTATAGATATTACTAGACATTATGTGTTATAATATTACGTATTTTCCAAGAAGCTATTAAATGCCCAGTTATTTTTTATAAAATACTTTAAAGAACACTTAACTTTTCTCTTTTTAAATCTAATATTTGCTTAGGAAACATCTAATGTATTAGTTTTAAAATTAACAATTAATATACGTTTAAAAATTCCTAGTTACATCAATACCTACGTTGTTTTATTTTTAACTGCCCTTCACCAATAGACATGGACAACATGTCAATGCATTCATCAGAAGCCTCCTGCGGCTCCATACCCAGTATATCGGAGTGTTCACCCGCTACCACTATTGGTCCTGGCGGCGATACATTCACCTCGTCTACTATTCCAACTAGCTCCGGAGGCAACAATCTCCCCTTATCCAGCACTAGTACCGCTATGGCAGCCATCAAACGGCGTCTGTCATCGTCTACTTCCTCCTTCCAAGGAGGTGGGTAGGTTTCCACGTCTCGGCACGGAAGTTCCACTTCACTGACGGGACTTCAGGAGGCCAAGCGCTTAAAGATAGAAGGAGAGGGGGATGACGAGAGCAGAGGTTAGATACTAAGGCCGGATGAGTCGGCCTTAACATTAACTAGCTAAATTTCTAGTTTTTAATAAAATAGACTATTTAAAATAACGTTTCTTTATATAGTTTACTTCTATATTAAGTTGGTGATTTCAATACAAGATTAAGTTTTTTACATCTAAAATACAACAACTTTTATCTATTCATTAAACGCAATAAATATAGTAAAAATGCAATCTATTCGGAAATGTAAAATAAATTAACATTTTCTACATAATTATTATTGACAGTTTATCTCCTAGTCAAAGGTTCTTTTTAGAATGCCAAGCAAATGCTGGAGTAAATTAAGTTTATTTATTTTTATTATTAAGCAGTAAAAAATGGTCAAATTTTTTTTGCTTATTTGGGTTATACGTTATAAAATATCGATCTTGTGCTTCAGCAATTTCATTCATTTCATATTAATATATCTGCATCATATTATTTTATCACGGGATAATTCCCTCGACAACCATGTTTCCACTTTAGTGTATCTTCAGTTCCACACATTCTTATCATATACATATTTTTATTGGCATTTTAAGGTTAATTTTGATATATATTTTGGCCAAACCCATAATTTGGAAAACATATTTTGCGTAATAACACTTTATTGGGTATACATATATGTCACAAAAATAAAAACAGCATAACACGACAGCTGACTCTACCGAAGCCTTCTTCAGTTAATTGAAATACTTACATAATTTGTTTATAAAAACAATATAAGTATTTAATCGCCTGAACAATACTTCTGTCGAAACTGCTCACACATATTGTGTACATTGTGTGACATTTTTAATGACATTTTTATCCATAAACCTCGATTCGGACAACTATTTTTGGGGCTCACGTTTTTGAATTGCCATGAATCTATTTTAGTTATTCCTTAAATCAGTATCCACTGTTGCTTCCTTGCTTATAAAATATTAATATGACGCATTATGCATTACGACTGATCAAGTAGCATACTTTGATTAATTAAATTACGACATAATTGTGTTTCTTTAATATTAGTATATATATAATATTAGTTATATGGAACATAATTCATCTAAACATTAACTGTTATTGTAGAAAATAGAACTTTATTTTTTTAAATATTACTATATTACAATATTAAACTGTTTATTTTTTAAATGCAATTGAAATAATTAACATTTAAAACATTATTTTTAGATATTTTTACATTATTTCCACACATCAAACTTTTTGCACTCAGTATTTTACTATTTTATTCATTCGAGAATTTATAGACTACTTAATTTTATTAAAAGTAGTACATTGTCAAAATTGAAAGATATAACTTTGTTGCTTTATCCTGATACTTCTAGACTCAACTTCGGCAGCTGTTGCTAGCGTCCTTGCTGGTATATCATCACTGGCATCCGGTGGCATGAAACCATCTCACCTCCTGAGCACCGAAAGCAGCAATGCCTGTGGCAGCACCGAAGGGGTGGGTGCTATTGGCACACAGGAAGGTGAAGCTCCCGAGGGTGCGAATACATCCTCTCCCGCTGTTCGACCGACTATGCGTGAGTTTCTTATCGGATTAGTTGAGACGCTCAAAAAGCAGGACCCCAATGCTTTCTTCCGTTACCCAATGACAGACGTTATTGCATCAGGATGCAACAAGGTGCCAATTTATATAATTTTATTTATTGTTATTAAATATTGATAGCCTGAAACTGTTTTTATATTAATGATCGATGACTGGTAATTTTTTACAAAGACACACTTTTTGTCTTTAGGCTGCTTTAACTAATGATAAAAGAATTTATTATTTTTATCAATTGATATACCTACGTTTAGAAAATAATTTTCTTTTCATTTTGTATATGATGAACGTGACAAAATGATCTAACGTTTTTATTTATTTATGTTTTAAAAGGCTGTATTATTTTTTATTATCAACGTTAGAATAATACAGAAATATTGACATGATTTTTTATTTTAACGCTTTTTTAAAACATTAAGTCGAATATGTTCTTTGCTTTTATTTTAGAATTAATTAAGTCGTTGTCGCCTCAATATTTTACTTACATGTGTATTTGGCATTAAAAATCAAATCTAATGTGTCATATTTTGTCAAAATGTTGTTTTCAACTATTTTAACCAGACTTTTACGCTCTTTCACTCCGTGCTAGTCTCACGTCTGCCAGGAAAATATTAATGAGTTATAGCTCATGTGTTATGTTTTTGTCGATACCTCACATGTGTTAATTATCACATTTTTTTCCCGACGATTAAAAGCTCACATGAGTGTATGTATATTCACTCAAAGCCTCACTGGTGTTTATATTATAATGTAATCTTAAGCAGTTGAATATTGATAATTTTAATGAAATATTATCGTACCATGCATTCGTTACTATAATATTGTTATATCGGTAGAAATATTGGAATACTTAATATTTTGAAATTACTATAATCGTTTCTTTTATCAAATTCAAATTATAAGCGTTAAAATTTCCGTATTATACAGCCATGACCAAAATAATATCACCACCCCATAAAAATCAACATAACATCTCTTATTCTAAATGAAATAATATATTCCTTAAATGCACATAAAAAATATTTAGAATGTTAAAAAAGTCTCTAACTCTGAAAATATTAATATTTAGTTTGAAAACCCTTTTTTCAACCTTTAATATTATCAATAGTTTGATCAAATATAATTAGTGGTAATATTATTTGGCCACGGCTGTAATTCTATATCTCTATCTTTTCTGTTGAGACGCTAAAAAAGCAAAATGATGGAGGCAGAATATCCACTCCACTTTGAAGCATTTTTGGAGGACCAATATGCTCACTTGCAGCACTAATGTACAAGGCCCATTCTAAGCAACTATACTGACAGAATAAAAGTGGTCTATTAACCCTTTTCAAGAATATTGAAAATACACGACCTGCGTTCGATAATATTGTATAAATTATTGCCGACAGATGAATAAGTAGAATTTACCCAAGAAAGAAAACTTTGGAAACGTAGCTGAAAAGATGTATTCAGTTGAGAGTTTGGTGATTTACATCAAAGTAGTATTCCACTAAAGCGTAAAATATGGCGTAAAATTTCTTCAACTGCAGGAACTAAAAATTTGAATGCTTATTTGCATTCAATAACTAACTTGTTCGGTAATGCTTTATTAAATGACTATAATATGTCAATGCAAATCAATTGTCCAGATATGCTAAACTTACAATTTGTTGTATACAAACTGTACATGCAGAATATTTTTGTGTGATATATTTACAATATGTTATTATTATGTTGCGTTATTAATTATTAATGTTAATTGTTTTATCATTTTTGAAACCGTATTGGTGCTCAAAGTCTATATAATTAAACAGTATCATATTTTATATAGTATTTTGTGATAAGATATTCGCAATATGTCATCCTGTTATGTTGCTTTCTTGATAAATTTCATTTTTGTACCATTTTTTAAATCATATTGGCGTTTAAAGTCGATAACATTACAAATAATATTATTATATTAAATGTAATTGAATATGCGTTGGCAATGATATAAAATAAATGGCGAATTTATTGTGCTCTTTTTAACTCTTTTTTTTAACGCAATTATTTTACTCTTATGTGTAATTTTTGTCACTATCTCACATAATATGTTCGGTCAATCATGTGTGTAGCATCCATAGTAGCATGTGTTGCCGACAACTTAAATTTTAGCACCAAACGTTTTTAAATTTTGTCAAAATATTTTATATGTTTAATTAAGTCTGACTAAAGTAGTCTGTTTGTAAAAATTAAAAAATAGAGCGTTTTTCTTTTCCTAAATAAATGCACATATATGATATTTGTTGTTAAGTTTAATATACATAATTATGCTATTGGGCTATTAGTAATCTTATTGAAATTTGAGATTTATTAGATAGTAATAATATTTCATGGAAAATAAGTGAATAGTAACTCTTTTAGACAGTGCATAGGAAAACAATTTCTCTATACTATGCATGATTAATTAATTAGAGCCTCTGAATTAATGGAAGTGTGTAATTTATTGGTTAACATTTTATAATAGTTTACACTTAATTTCTGATGGTGATCAAACCACTAATTAGTTGTTCTAATGTGTAGAGTGTAATATAACGTTGTAATTAGTTTAAGCCTCAAGGTGTAAAGACACCCAAAGCGAAGTCCTAAATGTAAAATCAGATTGGAATCTATTGTCTAGTGCTGTATATGGATCAAAAATAATTTAGGTCCTATGTTGTGTACAAATTATAATTGTATTGCAAAATGACTGTGTTATAATTTAATTTTGCATCTTTGATATTATAATTCTTGTAGGTATGAATACTGAATTAGTTTAATCGATACCTGTTGTGTTTTAATTAATTACTAGGTAAATTTAGTGTACTGTGTATGTACATATTATTTTATGTGTCCTCTTTAATTTCTATGATGGAGCGAGTGTATTGCCTTATGAATACAATTGTTTGCTATATATAATTTCGGCTGCATACTCATACTATAATAATATATTTAGAAAATTGACCAATTAAGGGGTGGAGTCTAAACAATGAAAGCAAATAATAATATTTTGTAATAAAACAATTTGTAATGTTTAAGTTTTATTTTTTAAATTAATTATTAAATCTTCTCATGTATTAAAGTTAATATTTGAAGAAAAAATCAGTAATATATTTTAAAATGGAAATATTCGAAATGGCTTTTTAAAAGTCTATAAAATATGGAATTATTATTAAAATTAATATATTTATCACTCATTTATTATCTTTCGTCAAACAAGCAATTGAAAATGGTACCATTTTTAATCAACATTTATAAAGAAAATTGATAAGAATCATGTTTTATTGAATAAATATGTTTTCAGTGTCTACTTTACATTAATGCTTGCAGGTCTTGGAACACTTAATGGACTTGACGACAATCCAAAAGAAGGTGAGCCAAGGAATCTATCAGTCCGTGTCCGAAGCTCGTGAGGACCTCGACCTTCTCTTCACCAACGCCATGCTCTACTACCCGGATAAGTCGCCGCAGTATCGGGAGGCTGCCAAGCTTCTCAAAATGTCGGGTGATATTTTGGCCCGTGTGGAGCGAAATCCGGAACTTCTGCTCACCACAGAAGATGGGTGTGAAGAAGAGGAGGGGGAGGAAAGATTGCCTGGTCCCGGAGGGGATCGCCATATGCCGCGGGTGAGGTCGGATGGTCGGGGCTCGTTGGCCATACTCCAGCCGCATAACCGGGGCTTCATTGATGAAGATACAGCGGGCAGTGAGAGGGTGATTACAATTGGCGAAGAGGTAGGGTTATAAGAAAAACAAATATTTGTAGTTCTCAACTCTATCAGTAGGTGATGAATAATAACAGCCAATTCGCTGTAGAATAAATATAAGAAAAACCCACAATGTTAATTAGGAGAATTTTATTGAAAACTATACGACGTTTCGATCTATCTCAACAATGATAATGATCTTTTGTTGAGATCGAAACGTCGTAGTTTTCAATAAAATTCTCTTAATTAACATTGTGGGTTTTTCTTATATCTATCAGTAGGTATTGTTATTAGTTCGGTTGTGCATGTTTAGTTTATTCTGTAGAAAAAGAAAACAAATTGGTATTATATACCATTTTGGAAATTTGGTTTGTAAAGTTTTAAACAATTATATAATATAATTGTGGCAGAGAAAATAGAAGAACGGACAGTTGTGAGACAATTATGACTATTTTCCCGAAATTGGAAAAGTATTACTTTTCTATATAACAATATATATAATAACTCGATTGCTTCGCTCTCTCGTATTAATATGTATCGTATAGAAATGTGCTTTTCCAATGAAGGAACGTAGTTTTTTCTAACTATCTATAGTATCACGATAATATACTCATATATCGAGGTAGGTTGTTATTTAAATACTTGCAACAATTTTATGAAGTTCGTATTATATTCATCAATAATTTGTCTTATCATTTCTTTAGTTTTAATCAATTTGTATATCAGTTATTTGTTATATTGATATTGATTCTTTTAATAACTTTAGAATTGATTTTTTACTTCCATAGTAATTTGTAAAACATTGTTTATTCCTGTTTATAATTGTTTATATCATGATTATTAATTTATTATTTAATAAAAAATGTACAGAAAAGTAAAAATGAGTAGGGAAAAGTAAAGGTTGTATGGAAAAGTAAAACTTTTCTATGGATAAATTGTAAGGAAAAGGCAGTTTTTTAATCTATGCACAGAAAAATGAAAAATCATTAACAATGTCAACTTGTCTATGTTGTCTCTTTCTTTGTCACATTTACCATTGTGCATTTGTCTCATTATATTAATTAACATCAGGACTCATGCAAATTTAGTGCAATATTATTATTTAATTGTATTGTATCAATATGTTGGTTTTCTCACTTTTCCTAATATTTTATAAAAATTAATGAACTAATTAGTTATAATTTACTATGCTTTTAATTTACATGAAACGTGCATACTTTTTCAATTGAAAGAATTATTAAGTATTAATTTGTGCTACTGCTCACCGAATTGATAGGTTATGCTATTTTCATCTACATCGTAAATTCGGCTAACCAAATGCTATAGAATATATAACTTTTTATTTATACATAGCTTTTATTGAATATTTATCATTAAAAGTTGACATTTTAAAGTTTTGGTATGTTAACTTATTCTTCAACGTTGTTAACTCATTTATAATATAATTGCCTACTCTTGCGTTAATAGGTCGGTAAGCTGCAAACGGGCACAGCAACACTGACTGGGTACAAGGAGGACCGAAGGAACAAGGTGACCCCTGTGAGTTACCTTGACTACGGACCTTACTGCTCCTTTGGGCCAGTGTACGACTCTAGTGGAGCCCATTGCACTAAAATTGACTCCGACCTCCTACTCTCCTACTTTGGTAGTGGCGGTGGGGCAGGTGCTGCTGGGGATATCACAACAACGCCTGGAGGTGGGATGGGAATGATGATGGGCATCTCACCAGCATATCATACAAGAGGTGGCATGAACACTGCTACCGAAGCTGGGGAAGAGAATGAAGACATGGACGAGCTGATTATCCCTGAGGCAGGTCTGGGGGATGATTTCAGTCTTTACCTGCTTAATGCTTTCACGGTGGATATTCTGCGGGAGGAGAGGGACAAGAAGAGAGCCTCTACAGCGGCTGCCAGTAGCTCTGTACCTGCGCCTGCTGCATCATCACCAGCAAGTGAGACAAGATAAAATTTTATTTATCTCTTTCTCACTTGAAATATGCACCTATAAATATGTTCACAAATGTTCTTTGAAAGAGCAATTCATCAAATGAGTAAATTATTATTTCTAATAGGTTGATAATAGATCTAATTATTTGTTATATACATAGATAATGAATTAAAATATAATCAAGTAGATCTGCAATATCAAAAATCTGAGAATAATAAGTTCCACTTTTTTTACCATTTATCATGACTAATGTAAATCTTTAAACAAATTATATAAAAAGCGGCGCTCATATTTTTCAAACTGTCTAGATTGTAAATTTAATTTAAATGTAGTATATACAATTTCAAATTAAAATCTATAGTGATTAATTTTCATATTATGATAAGTAATTGGACTAATTTCTGTCGATTATCCTTCCCAACAACAGCCGCAAATGCCCCCTGCTCCAGTCTCCTACAATCCCGTCTGGACACAGTGGGCCGCCAACTCAGTGAACTTCGGGAGGCCAACACCCGGCGTTTGAGTCAGCCGGGTCCACTTGTGGGATCTCGTCCTAGCAATCGAGAGATGGTCATAGCGGGACAGGTTGTGACTGGTCTGGCGGGTCTGTGTGCATCTACCTCTCCGGGACAAGTGGCTCCTGTTTCTGGCTTGAGGCGGGCGATGGGCGTTGTTGGACTGCCTCTTAGTATGACGCCGGTAGCTGATTCTTCGGGGGGTGTCGATATTGACGCGCTTTAGTGCCGATAGAAGTTTTATAGGAAAAGTATCTTTTATTGGCATACTCGTATTGTTGGTTATCGTTACGAGTTTTAAAAGTTTCATAGCATTTTAGACCTGTTTTTTTTTTAAGAAAACATAAACGTATATGTGTTCAATTGACAAATTGTGTGTCAGATTATTCTTTATAATGTGAACCTAATTTTTTTTACTGTTTTTAATTCTAGATCTATATACCCATTATAGCGTTTTATTTAATTAAAATTAAATACAATAATGTATTGCATAGGGATATTGTACTCCGTAATTTGTAAACAAATTCAATGCATTGTCATTCAGCTATCAATTTTTATTCAATGCTTATTGTGACCTCCACGTTAGTTATGAAGTATTTGTATCGGGATTTTACTATAATCTGTCTCATACACTATTTTTTGTATTTTGTTTTATCTTGTTTGTTATGTTAAAACTATCTTTACTGTGAATAAGTCATTATCTCGCTGTATAATATATATATATATCCATATTATTATAATGTACATACATACATAAATTACATAATTACACGTATACATCTGTTACAAAAAGTAACCTATAAGTACTACTTAAGTCGTTACTTAAAGCTGTTCAGTTTTAGTAATATGTGACTTTGTTGTGCTTTTTATATTAATTCATCCCACATGCGTACTAATAGTCTCTTGTCTATATGACATACATCTTACAATTTTAACTTAATCTATTATACTTAATAGATCACATTTTAAAAGTATTGGTGTGTTTGTACAATTGCTATGTTTAATTTATTTATCTAAATCGTGGTATTCTTTCTAGTTATATTTTGTACGTAGAACAATGATATTCTGTATGTGCTAACATACATTGTACCCTTACTTTTTGTAATACTTATTCATTTCTATTTACAGTATTTTACATTAATTGCATATTAGACTGTGTTTGTATATTTTCTCGTTTTCATATCGTTTGCTTTATCGAATGTTATGTAACTATTTGTGTGACTGCATTTAACGAGGATTGGTGCGCAGCATGCATTTGTTGGCAAAATTTTGCTTTTTGAATCTGTTTTATATGCACTTCAAATATATTAAAAAATGCTTCTAGAAGTTTTTTTTTCTATAATAATACTATGAGTATTATCAAATACTTAGCGTGTTTCACAAGTATTCTTATAAGTTTTTATTTGACAATACTATGTAATTGTTATCAACGTTTTGAAAAATGACAAGAATGTGGATATAGGCTAAAATAATTAATTGAAATAGTTCTTTTTGGGTAAAGCTGCCGTTAATAAAATAATATATTTAATATTATAAGTCTTAAATAAATTTAAGTACTGTATTTCTCAGAATTTATTTATGTAGCAAGATTATGTTCCATTTAAAAATTGTGAAGGATTAAGGTAATATGTTCTATGTATGGCTAAAAGGGGCAAACTTTTTTTATGGAATCTATGAATATAAAGATCGTATTTGGGTTTATTAAATGTTCATACTAATTTCTGTAAATATTTTCGAAATGTTTCAATTTGGCGCTTTTTACCTGGGATCCAAATGGCGAATTTTATCTTACACATTTATAACTATATATTGTATCCCCGCAAAAATATTGTTGCTTTTATTGAACATGTAATAAAAAAATTACTAATCGAATGCACTTGAGGAAACATAATTTCATATTTTAACATATTTAGCCATCGGTTGAAAAGTTAAACGGTTGTGATATGCCCGGTTTTCATTACAATGTATACATCATATTCTGTATTTTCGAAAAATAGGATAAATACACACCTATAGCATTAATTTATAAATAGACTAGAACAAAATGTTTATGCATATGCTTTTTTAAATATTCAATATCGATAAAAGTATATATTTTAATTCGGCAAGGGTATTATATTATTAATACATAAAATAATTTACAAGTTATTTAAAAGAAATTTATTAAGAATATAATTTTATGAAATTATTTATATAGTATTTTGCAGTTATAGATATATATTCAAAGCAGTTAGGTATTTTATTCATAGTACTTGTAAATGCACAATATTGTATTATATAATTTACCCAAGAACACCTAAAACGTCGTCCTAGATTTTACCTTTTAAAATTCGCATTCCTAAATATTTAATATTACTGGTGAAATGTATTTTCATCCAACCAATAAATTCACATTCTACCCAATATGTGTGTAATAAAGTACACGGAGTAAAGAAAAAACAGTATAATAATGTTTTAGCACTTATCTATATGTAAATATCTATGGCAACGTATTATTACAGAGAATATGTCACTTGTAAGTTTGGGTATAGTACCTTTTCATTACCATTTTATAGAGAGGCATCGTCGGATGGTTAAATGCTATCTTGGTGACGATCAACATCGGATATTAATTAAGACTTTGACTGTGTGCATTGCATTATTTATCTGAGGGGATGGGAAAACGTCATTTGCGAATTTTCATCCCATAAAAGCATCAGGAAGCCTTCGTTCTATACATTATATTGATTGTCTGTCAGTGGGAAGTGCTTAATATTTATTATAATGTATGATAAAAGGCCAGTGTCTTATTAAATTAGGTGAGACAATTTGATTTCGATGCTCAGCGTGTAAGACTTTCTTTATTGTAATTAAAGTACGTGCGGATATCCTCTGTTAGGGGATCAGCACCTCAATATGTAAACAATTAACCGAAAAACGTACGTCAAGGTATGCTGCTACTACTGAATACGTATATAGTTGTAAAATGTAATGTTTACTTCCCGTGGCATTATATATAAGGATCGTATTATAAATATTGTATTCGTGAAGTACGCTTTAAGTTCTTTCGTTGCTGATCATGCATACCTGGCTACATACACAAAATATGGAGTGAGCATAAGTTTAGTATAATGTCTATCTCTTAGTTATTTAGTCTTCAGTTACATAGAGTTCTCCTATTCTGGATCAATTAATCGACAGAGATTATATATATAGAAGGAGTTTGGGATGTTAGCGATGTAATTATTTATTCGTCGGTTCCATTAGTTAACAATAAAATATACTTGGAAGGCTGCAGCCATCGGTAGTGACAATATTCCGATCGGCTTATATTGCATTATTCTCTGTGGTTGTGATATATAATTAACATTCATACTGTAATAATAGTGTATAATATATACACACATACAGAGGTTGCTATGGAGCTCATTTTCATTGCTATAGAGTAAAGTGAAGTGATCCGAAACATTAAAGATAATGACCGACGCTTGCGCGATTAATAATACTGTCCCCACTGCGTGTCAGTGCTCAAGCTCATCAACTATAGAATCTTTAAAGACGTGGTTGGTTGAAAGAGATCATTAACAAAACAGTTCTGTTATTCTTACATAAAGCAAATTAGGCAGGTGTAATTGTGCATTTTGTGTAATTCTTTCTTTGACGCGACGGTTTATAAGACCTTATTTATATATCTTTTGTTAGAAACTTGGAAATATTTATAATTCTGCCAAAAATATACATGGCAACTACACTTCCCCTTATTGTGTCAAGTGACTGCGGACCTTCAAAATGTTCCAAAAGTTCAAAGTGTTCCAGTAATGATGCGGATGTCAACTGTTTTGCAAGTATGGTCTATGATTCTGTTTGAATTTTACGTATTGGTTAAACTTTAATTAACTGAATGAATACAAATAAATAGGAATTCTTTTGATAAACAAAATTAATTTCTATACAAAATAGCAAAGTTATGTAGGTAAATTATCTGTATACATAATCAATATAGACAATTTAACGACCTGCACACTTACAAAATTAAACAGGTTTACGATGATACTATAGATTATTATATTATTTTATTGTATTACCATTGACTAATAATTATTAATATCTGTCACAAAAAAGTTACACTACATAAATGAAATATTTTATAATACTATTACATATAGCCAAATTGTTGCCCGACAATTGTTTCATTTGATTAAATTAAGTAAAATATAACTTGTTTAAATTGTGTGCTGCATATGCCTGTTGCACAGAGATCGGATAAACAACTATTTATTTTCAAATAGAAGACAAAGATAATACAAATTCCATTTCTATGGGCTGTTCAAATAGACAAAATGCACAAATAATTAAATTTTTATTCTGATAATAAGGTGGGCAAAAATAGTATGAAACCTATTTATGAGAAATTTATTTTAACTACTTTTACTAGATTTTACTTTCAAATTTTAATCGATGTATCATATTCTAATTATTATTTTATGGATCATTAATTCTAAATTTTGATAAAGCTTGCATTCGATTTCTTTATAATTATTTCCAGTATAAGGGACACAGATTATTGATAGATCAATGATACAGTAATCTTTAATAATGTACATATACATATCTAAATTAATTTTAATGTAAAATTTCAAACTATTCATTTATTAAAAATGTCAATATCACCATCGAATTTAACTGATTTTAAAAATAATTCCAGGAATAATTTGACAAATTTGTGCCCAGAAATTAATAACAAATGAATACAATAAATAAATCTTAGGTATATTTAGTCGCACACCTAGTTTTTACAAATCTTATAAAATTATTTGTGATCAATATAAAATGAAAAAACAAATCTTAAAATTTCTGATATAATTTAGATCAAAAGGAGACACGGCTGGTAACTTTAACACTTTCAATGTAGTAGTCCAGGCATTAATATTAACTTCGACAAGATTTTTGTCTGTTTCTTGGGAACCACAATTTAAAGCTCTCAATAATTTTCTTTTCTCAGCATCCCTTCGTTGTCGAACATATTTTGTTACACTCAAAGGGTTCTTATGGTCAGTGACTGACGCAATTTTGTTGCTCAAGTAGCCTTTTGTATTGAGCTCAATGACACCGATTACGGCAAACAATGATTTGTGTACATCTTCGATAAGCCGGCTGATATACTTATTTTTCCATATCAGTCCAATACTGTCTTTCGCCAGTGTTCTTTTTGGGCAGTATCCAGTGTCTTCTTTATCTGGCATAGGAAATAATGATTTATTTTTCTGTGGTCACTTTGACATATATAAATATAGATTCAAAATCAATAAATTAGTCTTCAGTTACTTAGACTTCTCCTATTCTGGATTAATTAATCGACAGAGATATGTAGATGGAGTTTGGGATGTTAGAGGTATATAATTATTAATTCGTCGGTTCAATTAGTTAACAATAAAATATACTTGGAAGGATTAAATCCCAATCAATTTTTAGGGTTGTTTGGAGAAACGAACATTCTTGAGGTTCTAATTCTCAAAATCCTCCTGCGATAGAGAACTTCAAACAATCCTACTGATATATTCATGATTTATGAAAATATATTTTTTACCTCACTTTCCTTAGCTATAACACCAAACGAATCCATTGTCAATTGAAGCAAAATCTTGCGTTTTTCTAATCCGAAATAAAATGTAAAATTAAACCAAATCTCTTGTTGCAGAGCCAAAGCATCAAATATCTTGTTGAAATATTCACGAATGCGTTTCATATCAGCCAGTTCAATTGCATCATATTGTTTGCCTTTGTTTACCATAGTTCTGTGTTGCGCTGGCTCGATCGAACTCGTTATCTTAAATGATGTTTATATTTCTGTTCACCTCAGGGCCAGTGAGGTATGGACTGACACCCGGCTAATCGCGAGTGAACAGAATTCAATAGACTTTACCTATATGCACAAAAACTTGCCTTGCATGTATGCAAATCAGTTAATCAGTAATTAATCGATCAACAGTCTTTGAATGATACTTTGGTTCCCGTCTTTTGGTCTTGTGTATATAGGTGACATATGAATAGTAAAATTAATTCATGCATAGAGTAATTATAATAGGTATACATATATCATGTAATTTTGTATATACTTGTATTATTACTATTTGAATTGAATAACATAGAAATAGAATAAATTAAAGATTTTGGATTTTGAATAAATTTGAATAATATGTCAATGCGTTTCAGTATATATATGTATATAATACTAAGGAATACTTTATGCAATACATTTAAAGTATAGTCCTTGACATATAATAAATAACATTTCTTTCAGGTTTATCAAAAAGCTGCTTTGAAACAAACAAAATAATCTCGGAAGAACGTGTCCGATTAGCTCTTACCAACCCAAATATTGTGATCAAAAGGGTGAGTTACTGGTGCTTACGATATGCATTATTTACAATTTGATTTATGTATATAAAACGAAAACAAATTTTGATACAACGGCAATATACATTATAAGTTTTAAATTACTTCTTTATTACTAATATGAATTTAGAGTTATACTTTTTAAATACATTTATAAAATTAATATACATACAATAGTTACATACATTAATTTGTCACTATATTGATTTTAAAAACTATACAATTACTCAATATTGACAATTTTAAATACACTATATATATATATATACAGTTTTCGATAATTTTTTAAACCAATAGCAATAATAATAATTTATCGTTTTAAATTTACTATAAAAAAAATTTGTATTTAAATTTAAATTTTAATACTTACATATATGTATACATTAATATATGTGTATTGTGAAGTGAGTAATTGTTTACAGGAATAATTTTCTTTAGTAATATCAATAATTAATAATTAATATATGTACATATATAGTTACATACATTAATTTGTCACTACATTGAATCCTATAGGGACAATTACTCAATATTGACAATTTTAAATACAATATATATATATGTATATATATACAGTCTTCGATAGCTTTTTAAACCAATAGTAATAATAATAATTAATTGTTTTAAATTTACTTTAAAAATAAAAATATTGTATTTAAATTTTAATTTTAATTTAAATACTTACATATATGTATACATTAATATATGTGTATTGTGAAGTGAGTAATTGTTTACAGGAATAATTTTCTCTAGTAATATTTTTAAAATTTTAATGATATATACGAAAAAAATTTGAACACGACTAAAAGTTCATATACATATATTTGAAATATTTAACAAAAATGTCAGTTGTATGGTAGTCGTAGAAATTAATCAAGTAACAAGATTTTCCTTTTGTTATTAAATATCTCTGTCAGTAGTATAATAAATAATTTCTACCAGCTTCACTATTTGTTAGATGAGTTTTAATTGGTCGAACTCTTATTTCATTTGGTGGGCAGTCACCCTGTCTATGAGCTTCTTTTTATTCGTTCAAATTTAGCTAAAATTGACTATACGCCTGATAATTATAAAACTTCATAATTTGAGGAAATATTTTTTGTGTAAACTAAAGTTTGGAGAACATGAGATTGTCTCACATGTTCACCAGCAATAGACTTGAGCAACAATTACAATATGAGGCCATGTATCTTAAAAAAAGCCCTCTTGTGAGATAAACGAAGTCGGCCTTTTAAGATTTTAAATAAATTCTCTTCGAAACGAAATTATCTATCAACATGGATTTTGCATTGTGCCACCAACATGTAATATCTGACTAAATAAATTACCTAGAAAGGTTCTAGGCAAGAACCAACACAGCCATCGTGTCCAAAATCGGTTTTCGTTGTACCTGAGGTTTGTCACACTATAAACTCGGAAATTCTAGTATATTCTAATCTGAACACTTTTATAGTAAACCCATTTTTCATTCAGAACGATTAGCTTCTCTATCAATCTGTGATATTATTTTTTGTGACTCTATATTTAATAGTATTTTTATTATTGAGTTCTGCAATAAAATATGGTACCTAACGACAGAGTAAAGGTATTTTTGTACATATACTTACACAAGATTTTTTTCGCGGATCGCAATTCAGTTCCTATATTCGCTTCAATTTCTAGAGAAAATTAACTATATCATTGTCTTCGATTATTTTCCTGACTCATTCAACATTTTCCTCAAATTTGGCAGTGTATAGATTTGTTTTTACTAAATACAATTTTTTGTTGGACCCCATATATGTATAATTGAGGTGCGTTTAATTTTGTATTAGAGTACAGAATTTATCTTTACGTACTGATTATATACGTTTAAACATTTTTGTAACATGTAAAGTGGTCACACGTTGTACTTGTACTTGGGAAGCCTAAAGGCCGGCGTGAGATCTCACAATCGTCATTCATACTCCCACGCATCCTATGTCATGAACATCGCGTCAAACAAACTGTCATTACTCATCCTGCATGTGGCAGACCAAAGGATTCATCATTTAAATATCTTAAAATTACGAATTTTTATGAGGTAAACGTCTTAATCTCTAATAATTCCCAAACTTTAAGACGCAAACGTGTAATCTCCAAGAGATTCTTAGACATTTACAGGCTGAATCCTTTGTTCTACCATAGGCTGAATGAGCGAACGACAGATCTTTGGCTGGATGGTAATAGCCATAATGACAGCCCGCCATTATCTGCCGGTTTATGTTAGGTAAAAGTAGCAGTAAAGTAGCGTGTTTTTCACTACCTAATGTAAGATTAGGTAAATAAATTATAAATGTCTTTCTTTCTAGACATTATTAACAATATATATGTAGATTAATACGTTCATGTATGTACTAATCAATGGATAGGCCGTCGAGGACCAGTTGAGTGGCCTGCCAGGTCACCAGACCTTTCTCCTCTTTACTATTTTCTATGGGGTCATGTCAAATCATGTGTTTACAACAACCAGCCACGTACGATAAAAGCACTGAAAGATAACATAACCACAAACATGACAAAGATCAGTGCTGATACAATCCAAAAAAGTTTTGATGTCGATGAGAAATCGCTGTATTAAATGCACTGAACAAGATGGTGTCCAATATGAACATCTTTGATTTTGTAATTGGTTATAAATTATTATTATTTATAGTGGTAACTTTGCACGATTTGTTGTAATTGTTATTAATTGATTTTTTGTATGTTCAATAATTCCAAAACTATTATTCCAATAAAATAATTATTTTCCTATTGGGCGTATGTTTTGGGACACCCTGTATATTGATATAATTAAAATTACTTCTAAAGTTGAATTTAAGAATAAAACCAAAAATGTATAAAAGAGTAATTTTTACATATATATATATATAGATATGCATAGTAACTATTTTATTTTAATTAAAACAGCATGAACATAAAAAAACAGATATTTTAAAATACCTTTACGATTTAAAGTCTATCAATTTTCATTGTATTTACAAGAGTCTACTACAATATCTATGAACACAATTTTGTCTATGCAAATGGAAATTATTTATGCTAACTGTAACCTTTTCATTATGGATATAGTAATGAAAAGATGTCTCATGCATAGCTACTATATATACTCTTTTCATAGAAAAATTGAAAAATTTAAATATTTAACCATTCAATAAGTTTATCTGTTTTGTTCTCAGTATTATTTGTCTTTTAAAATATCACATATTTTACACATTTTATGTACCACAACTTATAATACCATATAATGGACTTGTCTTCATAACAACTTACTGTACCTCTTTGACTCCACCAGACGAATAACCTCTGCAGCAAAAGCTCTCCCCATTTGACGGCTTTGCTTTCGCATCCCCGCTTCGTTCGTGAACAGGCCCCTTCCAGTAAAAGATTTTGGGCAGGCAAGTCACCCTACGATCTTGCTGCAAATGATCTCGACAAATTCTTTATGTCCGGTGAGAGTCTTATAGCTATCCTTGCGAATGCTTTTTAATTAATTACGTATTTCCTGTAATAAAGTTGCCTTATAATTCGGCCTTTGCAATATATTGTTTGGTAATATTTTCAGATATCGGTAATGACATATTTTTTGTAACATGAACTTTATGCAAATTTTATGCAGAAGTGATGATTATAATTATGTTTTAGACGGTAATTATTTTATCCTAGAAAAATGATAGATTACTGTAGAATTCTTAAAAAAATGGATACTATTTATAGCATAAATAACATAATTTACCGATAGTTTAAACTCTATAAAACAGAAAAAAATCTATATAGATCTATTTAAAGAAATAATTTGACAATAAAAGGGGGATAAACTAAATAATTTAAGTCAAAAGATGTACAGATATTGTCAGTAGAAAAGAAATATGGGAATCAAAGTAAAAACATCAAGTTTGAAAATATATAATTCAATATAGGTACTAAAAAATGTATGGTTATATCTACAAGGAAGAAATAGTATAAATTATGTGAACATATTTATATACAAAAATACATGTATATAAAATTACATCATCTGTCGGTAAACAGTAAATTGTTAAATAAGGAGTCAATAACCTGAAGTGCATATTTATACCTAACAGGGGAGCTTTTGTTGCTGGTCTTTTTGTACATAGTTTTCTAATTTACATTCCTTTCATTTACCCCTTTATACTACATTCTCATTAATTTATGTAATTTATTGTTGTCTATAATCAATCAATAATATATTATTATATACTATTTAATTTTAATTTTAATTTTGCTGACTTCAATAATATTTCTTTAAATCTATTTTGTTATATATAGTATTAATATGCCTTATGAATTATATTTCTTCCTTTTAATTATTATTGGCACGTTTAATTATAAATTTTTCTTTATGAACATATTTACTAATATTTAAAATATAGATGTATATCTCTAAAATTTAAAGGTACAGTTATGTTTTATTTTTTATTTCAGTGTGTATTCAGTTTAAAATTCTACACCATACATATAACTAACCTGTAATATGCAGTATTTTCAATATTAATATTCTTTGGGAAAAAGCATTTGAACTTTATACATTTTTAGAATACATACAGATACATATATATATATTATAAAGTGTACAGTTTGTTATATTCAAAGAAAGCATGATTGATTGTTGAAATAAATTACAAGTGTACATGCATAGTTTAATCTGTCATATTACAATTCAGTACAATTATTTGAAATATTGAATAATTTAATTGTATAATTGTACAATAATTTTTTCTATTTCTCGCAAATTAGTTTGTAAGATGCAATGGTTTTATCCTTTTTTTAAATTACAACACATATCTTTAATGTTTAGATATTGTATTTATTTTCTGATGTATCCTTTGTAAAATATTTAGAAAATAACAATATTCAAAATATTATTACAATTATACATATGTATGTACCTAGTTGAAATTTGTCTTATCGTTGCCGGAAGTGGATATTTATTATTTATCCGTGTTAATTATACGATTTGTCCTTAAAATTTGACTAAAGTAATATTCTGTGATACATACAAAACAGATAAAACAATAGATTTCAGTGTACAGATACATAAATTATTTTAATGTTTTTGGCACATTCTGGTAATTTTGCATTCAAACAAATAACATTATTCTTCGTGTTATGAAGAATGTGTTTTGAGAGCTGCTGCAATAAAACAATTATATATGTGGTCCACGTATGTTGCACGCGTTATAGATAGTAAAATATCCTTTTCTTAATATAGATCAGCTCATCACTTTAAGAGCTCAGCAAAATTAGCATTTAGTATAGGGGTTACACTGAATCAGAAATCTTTCAATTTAGATGCACATTTTCCATTCTGTTTGATTTGTTGACTAACTTTTATTACGGACGTAAGTGTCAATTTAAAAACATTTTACGCTTGACACAATTACACATTTTAATATAATTGTTGGTAAATTATATGTATAAATTAATTTCGAATGTATTTTGAAAAAACAACCTCAGATTCCATTCCCATCTCTGCGTTTTCATCCAATTTACTAAAAAATAATGACGACTTCTATGCTGTCCAATTATGAAATATATTAAGAAAACAACAGTCAATCAAGACTTGCAGGAACATTATAATGATTTAATTAATAATAATCACAAACTCAATATTTAACCATAGCCTATACTGCAGCTCCTAATTTAGCTCCTGCATTAATAAAGTACTTTTAGTTGCTTCTCGTAATATTACATTTCTTCTTTCTTTCCTTGCCTCGTTTCTTACTTCAAACAGACTTCAAGCAAAACACAATATTATGATAAACAACCAGTAACAATTTACTTCTCTATTTCAGGCTCAATCAATATTATTATTAGTTAAGCAACAATTCTTTTTCATAAACACATAATATGCTGCGTTACAACAATGCTGATAATATTAATATTTGAGATGTATCGAAGTAATTAAATTTACGCATTCTTTATTGTGTCATATTAATTACGTAGCTATACTTAAGAAAAATAGAAAATAAAGGGATAGCTTCATACTACTATTGGAAATAATTACTAGCAGTACTAGCAGCTCTCCCTGCACGGCTAGTAATTTACAATAGTAGTACGATGCTACCACTTTATATTTCTACTTTTTTTAAACTATACTAAATTGTCCCGCATTCTCTATTGTGAAATTACTTAAGATGTATGTTAATTAATCAATATGCCCATATCAATAACTAGATAATATTATCTATCGCACACGGTATACGTAGGCTACGATGGCTTCATTCCCAAATCACGAACCAAATGTGGTCGCTCCTTCCCTCACATATCCTATGATGCAATCCGGGAATTTGAGGACGACCGTGACTACTTGAGCTACATGCGCCAACAGCCAGTAGCACCGATGCAGCCCAGAGGGGGTCAACGAGGCACGCGACAGTCTGGTTATGTTGTCTATCGAGATGACTCGGGCCTCATCCCTCACTACACTGGACATATCCCTGGTAGGGTATTTTTAAACAATCATATAAAAATAACCAACAATATGTAGGAAATCAGTACGAGCAGAAAATGAATGAAGGATTTCTATTGAATAAATTACTATATATACAGATATATTTCAAATTTTGTCCTACATAAGTGTTATCGATTTTTAATTGCACGTTATTATTAAGGAAGTATACCTACATTTATTTGAAAAAGGAACCACTTGTTTAAATTGTATTCTTAAATTCAATAAAAATAATTATGATTTTAATTAATAGTGAAAATATTGAGTTATAAGTATATATACCTACACCGTTAATTTTTAAATATTTACTATTTAGATTTTCAAAATAAACTATGAAAATTCTGTTATTATTATAATATATTAATTATTATTGACTATAATATATACTAAAGTATTTCTTGGTAATTTTATACAGTAAACTATGCTGTTATATAACTGCTTTGTCAATTAATATAATTAATTATTTGTCTCAAATTTTTAATTACACTTTCTTTTAGTTACATTTGTAACGTTTCTTTGAAAATGTTTACCTGTATGGGGTAAAATTATATATATATCATTTGTATAAATTTTAATACGACATTTTAGTAGTATACAGATTAATGTAGCATTACTTGGCATTTGGAAATTTTAAGTAATTCGTCATTCATAAATGTGATTGTTTTTGAAAGCTATAAACTTTTACAAAATAAACTTTTCTAATTATAAGGGTAACACTTTTGTGTGAAGTACAAAATACATGATATATTAATAATAATCAATGCCATAATTTTGATTACGTATTCCCGTATAAATAGATAACGTTTGCAACTTAAATTTGTTTTATTTTCATTTGAATTTGTTCATCACGGGACAATATTATTGTAGTCAAACTGTTAGTTAGTTATTCAATCTCTATAAGATATTCTATTTTGGATGTAAAATGTTTCTATTAACAATAATTCGACAGGATCCTACAGCAACAAGACACCAAATGTTCGACATTATGTGTATGACGTTAACAATGGAATTAATTGTACGACTAACCTTTTAATCATGAACGATGTTGTTTTATTTTTAATGTGTTTTTCATTTGTTTTTATTATATTTCCTTCGAGTTAGTTTGTTCACAAATTGACTTTATCATTATCACAAAAACATTATTAAAAATCATTATTCACGGAGAAATATTTCACTCTATTTTAAATAACAGCGAACTGTTAAACTATTCTCAAAGCATTTCCATTTTTGAAATAATATAATCATGGCAAAAGATATTAATGCTATTTATTTTTGCATAATAGTTTAGCGTTAGATTAAGAATGTTCATTGTATATATATGTCAACAGAAAATAATTGTTTAATTTATCTTTTAATGATTTGTGCATTTAAATTTTTATGATGCAAGAAACATGTATTATATTGATATCCTGGAGATGGCAACTGTGTCTAAATACTTTTGTGTATACAATATTAAGTCAAATATCTTTTAATAAATTGTTAGATATTTTAATGAAAATGTTATGAATTTTTTTAAATAAGAAAAACAAAATCTTTTTGTGTTGACCTATATCTAATTTTGCTTATTGCAAAAAATGTCACTAATAATAGACTTCTATCGCCATTATATCCTTTTATTGAGATAAACAGTTCAACTCATAGATATTCAAAAAATGTCTATGGCTCAAACTGTTTAATCAAACTACTAATCAGAAGTATCAAAACATAATTATATTTACATAATATCAAATTGTGCTTTAGATGTTAATAACAAATATTTTTATTCAATATTCATTAATTATTGTAATATATTTTCTTAACTATATAATTTGTTACGAATAATATATAATATCTCTTTTTAAATTAAAATGAAGGAGTTTATAAACAAATAATAATAGTATTTAAAAAAATATTTCTGAGGCAATTTATATTTTTAAATTTTACTGCACTGTCTTTTAAAACATTAACTAAACGGTAAATAAACCACAACTATAAATGGTGGTTTGATGTCTGAATAAAAATTGTAATATAAATTAAAGTAAAAAAAGATTAGATGTTAAAACTTTGTGATAATTTGATGCGAAAACTACATAATATGTACTATAAAAATCAATCAATTTGTAGTTTATTAAATATAATTTATCAGCATTTGAACGTTTATAACAAGTTCACTTATATTTTTCAGGACACAGTTCTCGTTATGGTGGCACTTTCATGAATGTTACATACGACGTTCTTGGAAAGATTGCAGCTGGAGAATAATTGATCCTCACATACAGAGCACTCCTTAAACATACATATATATTTACTATTTGGACTGTATTCATCCGTTTTCCTTTTCTTTTACATAAAAACATGCACATTAAAGTATGCCAATTACTTCTTTTTACACCCAAAAGCCATGTATTATTTACTTTAGTGAATAGAGATTTATGCTACACCTTATTTTTACTAAATGTCAAAACATTAAAGCATTAATTGTACCGACCTAAAATATTTTTTATCTTGAACATAAATACTAAGTCGATTGTTATATACTTTGTAGTATGTTTTACATTCCTTGTTCATTCAATATATGATAAAGCTTCATTCATTCGTTGTCTTTGAAATACTTATTTATACTGACATAATTACTGCTGCCATTAATCAAATTTATATTATTCTGTATAAAATTCGGAATATAATCCTGTACTCCATGTGAAAGAAACACGCTTAATATATAATTATTATATCATGTAAATATGTATAGTTTTTTGTATAATGCGTACACAATGTATTTGGAACATATTTATAACCCGTGTCACTATTTAGTGAGTTGAATGAATAAGTTAGTAATCAACAGGAATGGTAGCACTCATATACTATCTCTAATTGTAAGAATTTAAATTATAGAAGATATCGTTAGTGACATAGTCCAAAGCACATGTCTATATTAATTGTTCAAAAATATATTCTGAACAATTTACAATTATATAATTTATTTAAAAAGATTTACTTGACAAATTACTCAATATATCTAAATTAAAAAGTTTATATACACCATGAAAAGTTTAGTAAAACCCTTATATAAAAATTAAAAATAATTCTTTACTAAAGATAAAAATATGTACAATGAATATATTTAAAAATTGTATTTCGCAAAATAATAATAATAATAATTGTATATTTAGCAAAATGAGAATCCAAAAGTATGTAAGTAATATTGTTAATCTTAATACTGGTGTGAGTACAGTAAATTAACTTGTTTATATATTACTTAAAAGTAAAATACTGTAAAGAGGATAACAATAAAGAAACATTAAATAAATTAGGTTATGCTGTTAAACATTATGCTTGTAAGAGGAACGAAGGTTTTAAACAGTCTAGTGGTTTTACAGGAGGAAGTGATATTTTATCGGTGAAAGGAAGTTTTTGCGGAATTATACGGTTGAGAGCGTGTACTTAATAGGAACAAATAATACACAGTATACATTAGTAGTAGAGACGGAGTGGCACGAACTCAGTCACGTGACAGGGGGAGTAGTCTCGACCAATCACGATCGAGTACGGCCAGCCAATGACAGAACAGGAAGAGTATAAAAGGAATACGCGCGCCTGTTTTAGTCATTCTACTTTGCTTCGCACTCGTGTACGGTCGTATACTCGTCTCTCCTCACCATGCAAT
>JAYRBW010074027.1:0-49621 GCA_036023295.1 Invenusta paracnida
TCAGGACTTGATCCATGGTCTTCTTGACTCCATGCCTCGGCGGATTCAAGCTGTCATCCAAGCTCATGGTGGAGCGATGAAGTACTGAGTCTCCTTTCCCCTTTCTTGAGAATGCTAAAACGGCCCTCTTCAGGGCCATCACTTATTGATTAATGACTACTAAAATGAATTCTTAATTCAAAATATTGATTGTCTATTTAAAGTTATGCTAATATAAAGGTTAATAAGAATTGTAATAACTGGCAACTCAGAAACATTAAAAAATGCACTTTTTTTGTAGGGGCGGCGTTATTCATGGCCGGGTTGTATAATAATATCATTGTCATGTTAATGCATTATTTAATATAATTAGAGATTATAGCCATAAGTATGCCGCTTATAGTTATAAATTGTATTATAATACTCTTTCCACTTTCCCAACATACAATGTGCATGCCCATATTCATGGTTAAACTTAATTAGGTATAAAACACCCAACCAATTCAATTCAAAACATACCCAAATCAAAACTATTATACTTTTACACAACACTCTGACTAGAGTATATTATATATACTTTAATGTGCACTATCCTTTCATTCAATAAATAGAAATTAGGAAATTGTTATAAGTTTTATTAAACTGTTATTCAGTCAAATTGAATAATTTAATGATATATATGTTGCAAATGCATACATAAGCAAATGCATACCATTCGTATTTTTCACAATTGGTTCATATCATTGGATATAGCATATTGTATAAATAATATAAATTAATTATGACAACCATCAAGATTAAATTATACATAAATCTTCAAAATATAACAATTATTAATTATTTTAATAACTTAATTTATCATATGATTGTATTTACTAGGTCCAATATTATGAATAAATTACAATTAGACAAAAGACTGTTCTATTTGCCAATGGTTTATACCATTGGATACAGCATATTGTATAAAGAATATAAATAAATAATGACAACCATCAATATTAGATTTTAATATACATAATTTGTTAAAATATAACAATTATTATTAATTTTAATAACTTAATTGATCAAAAGATTGAATTTACTAGGTTCAATATTATGAATAATTGACAATTATACATTACAAAGTTCTATTCGCCAATGGTTTGTACCATTAGATCTATTGAACCTAGTAAATTCAATCTTTTGATCAATTAAGTTATTAAAATTAATAATAATTGTTATATTTTTAAGAATTATGTATAATCTAATATTGAAGGTTGTCATTATTGATTTGTATTCTTTATACAATATGCTGTATCCTCCAACGGTTCGTACCATTTGTGAATGGTATTAATTTGCTTATATTATGCAACATATATAATATTATTAATTATATAATATAATTATAGAAACAGAGAAAATATTATTATTTTAAATATTTTATTGTTTATATGAAGTTTTTGTTTTTCATAGTTCTATAGGAAAAACTTTCCCTGAATCCACCATTTCATGATGAAGAGGAACTTGAAATCACATAAGAAGATTGTGAGCTTGATGTTGACATAGAATTATCTTTGAAATAAGTAAATTTGATGTTTTAGAATCAGCCAACTTTTCACACTAAAGCTGCTACTGACATGTTTCATAAAACTGACCAATTGCAAAGGATCTTCACATAACAAGCCAATTATTTTTGTTTAATTTATCCACAAGGTATATTGCTGACTAATTGTGCTCTGTCTGTGGTCTGCCAGGTTGCCTTATTCTAAAATTTGTATTGTTTAATTATGTTTGCTACTATTTAACACATATTTTATCAGCATCTCAAGTATTAGGATGCCCAATGCTTGTATATATTTTTCTGCATCCTAGAATATGGGATGCAATATATCTCATCCTTAATAGGATATTATCAGTAGCCTGTCATATCTGATACTGTGACATTTTGAACAGGAAACACCCATGTTGATAAAACAAAAGTATTATTTTTTTAAACATTATTAATACATGAAATTATTTAATATTTTTTCTTATATCATATTCTATTTTCTGTTCAAGATATTTTACTAAAAATGCATGCAGGCGATTATCATTAAAAAAAATCTTTATTGTAAATAATTATACTTGGCTAGACTTTATAACTTTTTAAATAATAAAGCTTTTGATATACATACACCATAGTAAAAATAATATGAATATTTTTAGTAGGCACAATTTCAAAGTGAAATTATTTCTTTTCTGCAGAAAATGTCTCTGACAGCAGCAACTCTATTGTGGAAAACCTCTTGATTAAAGTTGACAGATCAATTTTTAGCTGAGACAAGAAAATAGCAAGTTTCTTCTCTAGACTTGTTGTGCTCTTTGCAACTTACTGAAATAGGCCTATACTTAGTGTATAGGCTGAGAAAAGGGTGGGTTTTATTTAATTCTGTCAAAATTAGCCTGATTAATCTAATTTATCCCATATATTTATTTTATTAATAAAAATTATAATATTTATGGCACAATATATAAATTATAACTGAATATATATATTGATTACCCTAAAGCAATTAAATATCCTATCTTAATGAAATTTTCTTCATAAAATTAAAGTATAATATAACAATAATTAGATTTTGAGCTTTCTAAGCATTTTGGACAATTAATAATTTAGGCTTAACGAAATATGTTTGTAGGAAATGTATACTGCACTTTGTATACAAAACATGTATAATTGATGAAAGCTTTAATTTCTTATGTTGTTTAGTTATTTAATATATTACTTGATTTTTGACAGTTTTTTTTTCATAAATTTTTATATTATATTCTTAGAATTTTTCTTTTCAGGTACCCAGTTCTTGCAAGAATGCTTTTTCATGTGCTCAATGCAGAAGTGTTTGGTGGGGTGAAGCCCAACAATGTTTGTCAATATAAGCATATGTTTCAATAAGTATGTACATTGTAAATGCATTAATAAACTTTTTTATATGTAAACATGTATGGTTATATTATATTCTATATACATCAAGAACATATCTATATATTATATATGTCATGTACATACATATATAATTAGAAGGAATCTTTTAGCAATTTTTAGAATTTAATAGTAGGTATCCAGATTTATAGTATGTTAAATATGCAATTTTATTGAAAAAATTATTTTCCAATTTTTATTTTGTGCTCTCCTAGTTCTATTTTCCTATAGTATAATGGTATGAGAGGATTATAATATATTACATACACAACATGTATAAATTTACAAACTTTGAAACATATCATTCATATACCAAACATATTTTTTTATATTTTAGAAGATTAATTAATTATTTAAGTTAATTACTTATTGAATAAATTTAATCATTTTGTTTCAAATATTATGTATAAATTATAATATATAACTTAATATAAAACTATACTGTACTTATACTATACTTCATAATTAAAATGTTAGCATTTGTTATGCAAATAAAGCCTAAAGTAGGTTTCTTCCATTCATTAATTTATATATTTCTTTAACTGCTGATTGATTGGTTTCTTTCTATATACCACATTATCTTTTTACCTTCAATGTATATATTTAATAAACTTATATGTTTTTTTAATCTTTCATTTTCATCATATTTGTGGGTTTCGTTTTTGTTTTTGTGTTGTGTTGATTATATATATAACTTTGTTTTATAAGTTCAGTAATGTATTAAATAATCTAAAACATTTACAAATTATATTCTTTATACTGTTACAATAACTGTCTATTACTACTATTAGTATCATACAATATTGTAGATAATATATTTATTATTACTATTATATAATTACTATTAGTATTATACAATATATATTGCAATGCAGAAATTGAAAGATTTTTTAGTATTCTTCCAAAAATACTAACTAAAAAACATTACATAAGAATACAAACATATATATAAAGTATACATATCTATTCATAAATAGATCGTAACTATCTCTTAAACCATCATAATATGACCCTAATGAAATCATAAACAACACATAACCAATCAAAATAATACATAAATAAATCGTAACAATGGTTACAAATCATTTACGGATTGTTATGTGTTGTTGTGAGCACTAGAGCAGATTGTGATTAGTTTACAATACTTACAGATTATATAAGTTATTTATGGAAAAATCAATCCATGGACAATTGCAAGAAGATTTTTGACATGTTAAATAATTTGCTTCTCATTTCACAGATCCTTAAGAATGTCAGTGAGTTGTGACAAGTTATTTATGGATGCTTGCGATTGAATATGAGTTGACAATCCATAAGGACTTAATAAAGAGAAAACTGATGTTTAAGCAAAAAATTAATATTTTATAAAAATCCGATTTTGCACCTTTTTATTGATTTTGAAACAATAGAAATCATTTGGCTAAACCCTCAATTGATCATGGAGTATTTTTTATGCAACTTTCAAAAGTGATTTTTACAAAATAAATGTTTACCTCCGTGATTAGTGTGGAAGAATGAGCAAATTACAAAAAAGTTAACACTTACACCAATCTCAAATTAACACATCAGTGTTAGTGTTAAAATCATCATCAAAATATATTTCAATAGTGTTGGTTCAGTGATATGACATGACATTTTTAATTTTAAGGAGTTGTTATTATTTCACTAAAATTTACACCAGTGTTAACTTAAGATTTAACCTCACCACTTATATTGAAAATTGATATTCTTTTATCTATATTATAACTTTACAGTGATTTTATGCTACATTGTTTTTTTTCATGATATTTGTTCTGTAATTTAGAATTTTACTATTGATCCATGAAATAGATAAAAGTATTCTAATTATATAAAAATATTTAGAGAAAACTATAAAAGTTAAATATTGACTCTTGAGAGCTTCAGAAAATTTTTGAAATAATTGTTTCAGAATTATTAAAATATATATAAATATTTATTATAATATTTAAAATAATTTATATTAATTTTATTTATCTGTATAATTCAATATTAATTCACTTTGCCTCATGATGTGTATTACAATGTACAAAATATTACACTATTATGTAATATTTTGATATTATTATTTTTTTTGGTTATATATCAGTAAATTAATCATTTGTCTATTTAAGTTAAACATGGATTCTGATGATGATCTTGAAGCATGCCTCGAACAAGAATTACGGATTATGGATGAATTGGAACAAGAGGAAGAAGGTAGGATTATAACTTTTTAGTACAATTATATTATGCTATGTTAATTATGTTATCTAAAGTTGTAAAAGTATAAATCATGTATTGTTTATTCATTTCTAATTGTGCATAAACATTTATCTCTTTGTTTATACATTTACTGTTGTTTAAATTCCTATAATTATTTTGTATATTTTTAATTATTTCATTTAGCACATAATATATATGTATATATAACTAATTTTCATTACAAGGAAAATAACTTTTTAGATTTTAAATATTCTTTCTTGTTATTTGTCTGCATATTTTTTCAAATCAAGTTTATTAAAGTTAATATTGATACTAAAATCTTGCATTGAACTTTGATTTATTTGTCATACTAGTTTTGTTATATTTTGCTTGTCACTTAAAATAGTGTAATGTATTAGCTACAGTTTTTAATTCAAACATTAAATTATAGGAATATTTCTTTAGTTACACCCATTGTGCCAATTTTTATGTTTAATGAATAAAAAACATACTTTTATTTTTAAACTTAAGTATGAATCCTTCTTTTTGCCTTAAACACGGACAATAAAATGTAATTATTTAATTGTAATTTATTCTTGGAGTGATAAAAGTTAATCTGTCTTGTACATTAAACATTTTAAATTTACTAAAATCATAGATTATTCTGTATTATATGTATATTGTTATATTTTTTTGTTTGTTGCAGAATTTCTTGCAGGTGAAACTTATGCTTCCAAACGAGCTCGTTCTCCTGGATCTTCACCCGATCGATTGGGTAATTTATTTAAAATTTATATGTTAAATAGTAATATTATCTATTTTAATGTATTGATTGGTATATACACACATATATATATATATAATATTTTGCTATTAAGATAAATGTTTATTTTTAATGCGAAAATGTTAACTATAAATCAATTTTCATTTAGTGCGTAAGTTAGGTTCATTAAAACTAACTATGATACGAAGAATTAAAATTGTCTGTTACTCTAGAGTTAATTTCACTGATATTCTATTGTTTTTATTAATTGTTCTTATGTTATACAATCTTTAAAACCGTTAATTAAACTTTGAAGGCTTCAAGACCTCACATAAGAATATTCTATATGCGATTTTATTAATCTTCAGCAATAATATATCTTTAAACATAATTCTGCAACATATATATATCTTGATGTCATATTACGTGATGCTTCTTTTGTATTTGTCGGAATAGAACAAGTTAAAAGACAGAAAAGAGACTCTGGAACATCTAAATCAATATCCAAGCATCAAAACCCTCCAGCAACCGCTATTAGAGTCAAAATGAAAACAAACGGTAAGACATAATGTACATATCACTTAATTTTGGTTCTTGCGAGGCTTATATATATTTCAATTTTTATAATATATTTTATTAATATTTATGTAATATTTTTTATTATACTAATCAGAGGATTTAACTTTGCAGAATTTTTTACCGGCTATATAATATATGTTTGTTACTTTTTATAGAGGAAGCATTATCTAATCAGGATATAACAACCACCACTTCTAATTTCGTTGAAACCAGAAGAAATGGTAGGATTTGTACTACAGAATTAATACATTTATATAATGCGTACATGCGCTTATGTATCTATTTGGGTCATAAAATTATGCAGAATGTAATATATTATTTACAGCTAGGCTGATATTTTAGCATTTGTTTTTTCATTTTGTTTTAACAGTGGAAGCAATGCCCAATGAGACGATGACTCCAACAACTTCTAATTTTATTGAAGCCAGAAAAAGTGGTAAGGTTTGTAATACTAATACTATTAAGAAAATATTTTTATGCGTATATGCAGTGTTCGTGTTTTATATAATTTTTCTGATATACACTTTTTATAAAACCTATCTACTTATTTGTTATATTGACGCTAATATTTTTTAATGCTATTGACTAATTATAATTGTAGAACATAATTTAGATAACCTTTTATAACTTTGTTAAATCCCGCATTTATTTTTAAAATTACCGGCTATTATTATTTATACATTTTCTGTGGTGTATATTTTTTTAAGAGGATCGTTTGGCTTTGGCACTCCAAGATAAACCAAAATATCCTAGAAAGGGGAAGACTACAGGTTGGTGTCTTTGTTAAAATTTATCTTTGATCAACTTTTGTTTTAAAATCGTTGTTTGAAAGTTAGAAATAACAATATATTAATAAAATTTTATGACCTCAATAAAAATAAATTCGGTTAGATTAGATTAGATTTTATTCAGGGAACAATCTTTATATGTCATTGAGTTTTAAGTAGAAGACGATAGTGCCAGTTAAAAATTTATATTTTATTTCACAGATTATAATTTGTGAAATTATTATTATTAAGAAATTTTGATAAATAACAGCTAGAATTAATTATTTGATTTTGATAATAATTGTGGTTTTTCATGTTTTTATATCAGCATATTATTTTTTAAGTGACACATACTATAAAAGGATAATATGAAAATAATGAATTAATATGCCACTTAAATGTAATTCATGAATTACATTTTGGTGGCATATTAATTGTATAACACTAGAACAATATCAATGATATTTTAAGAAATAAGCGGCATTATATATTTAGTCAATTTATTAGTTTCTCTAATGAAATTTTCTTTGCTGTTTGTAAAAATTATATACGTTGTTATCCTATACAAGTGTTTTCTTCAGATTTGCATTTAATTCAATTGCCTTCTTATGTCGTAATGTGCTTGAACGTAATCGTCAAAACATTTACTATAATTATTTCGGGATATCTTAAATATCTTCCCTTATTCAGCACCTTATGCAATATATATTATATAGATATACTTTGTAATTTCTTTATAGATGTGACATTCTGAAATGGTGTCCTGTTATTTTCTTTCAGTTAAAACATCAGAGCAAATCGCTTCTATTAGAACCCAGGATGCAGAAGTAGAGAACTTAATTGAAGAAGCCAATGAAATTGTCGTTCCCCCTGAAGTACAGCCACAACAAGAAGTCGAGCCAACGGAGTCCACCTTATTTTCTAGGCAAAGTGATCTGGATCGTCTCGGTGGTGTTGCGACCCGTATCCCTCTGACCGGAAATTATTTGCCGATAACAGCCGAGAATGGTCAGCGTGTCTACGTTACTATGGACGTGGAAACTGCGCTGGGGGATGGCCGCTTGGCAGATGTTGGTTACCATGGTGAAGCTGTTGCTAGGGGTCAGGGTCGGTCTGGTTTAATGGGGGAGGACTTTTACTCGATGCTGGACACCGCGAGGGCTGAGGTGTGTTGATTGTCTGGTAACTTCGGTTAAATGTATATAAAATAAAGAACCCCAAACCTTAGTTTGGCTCGACTTTAATTCCCTGAATGACAGCTCTGTTTTAAATTGAATGAAAAGCAGCTTTGAAAATGTGTTTGGCTATTCCAGATCATCTATGTCAAGATGGGGGCCATATAACAAGCAGGTCGTTATAGCTTTACACATTTATAGGTTTGATGGTTATTATTCTAGTGTATACTCTAAATACTTACAGCAGGTATAAAATGTGATGTGAATTGTAATTAGAAATCATATTCGTCTGAGCACTTAATTTTAAATGATAAATTACAAGAGTAATACATTTTATACAATATGTATAACATAATTTACGTCATATTTATTGACATTGTCTTTATGATCTAAAGTGAGAATTTTCTAGAGAATATATCCTAATTATCGCGCTTAACAGGTACCTCTTAAACTATAACATATACTGGAAATAATAATTTTTAAAGTTTTATTTGAAGTCTTTCTTTTAGAATAATAACAAAAATTCATTTGAGTTAGGTAATCATTTATGATTATTTTAGAAATAAATGTTAATTATCGATCTATGGTCTTTCTTTGGGAATAATAACAAAATTCATTTGAGTTAGGTAATCATTTATGAATATTTTAGCAATTAATTTTAATTATCGATTCGTAATAATTGATAATATAATATCGTTGAATTTACCAACAAAGATAATATAAATCTCAATATGACGAAAGGTAATTATTTCGCAAATCTTTTAGATTATGATGTATGTATAGCGCAACTTCGGCGTATGTTAATTTTTACTTCTAAGCTTCTCTCTTTATTCAATAGAGTAGTTTATGTGCATATTACAGGGTACCTACCCACGAATCTTTAAATGTCATTAAAAGTTTTTAGATTTTTAAGCCATGATCCATAAAGTTTTTAAAAAGTCTTTAATTGTTTTTAAAATTCGATTAAGTCTTTAAATTTTTCATTGAGTTTTTTTCATATTATATAACTTTCTATTATTTTTAATTTTTCTAGAATATTAAATTTATGAAATAAACACAATAAATATCCACTCGGTTAGTTGAGTTGACGTATTTAGAAATTCACTTACTTTCTGATCTATCTACCTCAGCTTCGTCGACAACGAGATTCAGCAGAGAAGGCGGCTCTGATTGAACCAGAGATAATTGCGACAGGGGACAAAAATCAGGGTCAGCCTGGACTTTGGGTGGACAAGTACGCTCCCAAATCCTACACGGAACTTTTGTCGGAAGAGGTGTGCTAAATTAACACAACGCTTCTATACTACTTTATACTTGTTCGTGCAGATAGTTGGATTATTAAATATTTCTCCCATTTATCAAAATGGAAAAATTAAGATATTATATGCATTGTTTCTGCTGCGGGTTATGTAGTTCGTTCCGCTATAGATTATAATATGTTTAATCGATTTAGATATCATTGATTACTATCATAGCTAACGTCCGTGCTTGGCAAAAAGTTTACATTGGTAATATTATGATGTATTGTAAATATATGTCTATAAATCATATTAATATTAATATCTACTCACTATTCTATTTTACCAAAAGGATTATATCAATATATGAAAATAAAGTTTTTACAATTTGCAATTTCTGTTTATAGTAAAGTAAAGATAAACAGAGATTCCACTTTATTCGAATCTGTATTTTCTTAAATACTACTAATATTATCCTTTAACATATTTATTTTATATTCTATTTCAATATAATTGAAACTTTTTGACTGTTAACATTTATCTGGTTTTGGTAATAACTTATATATATATTATAATAATATATATATAACGCAAAAATTAAAAACTACCATTATGCATTGTGTATTATTATTATTTTCATACATAATGTCAACGTTTTTAACTTTTTAATATGTTTTAAATAAAATATCTAATGCCACTTATTTCCTACCGGTTTTAGTAGAATTTAATACAAACGCAACGCTTATCAATTAATATTTCGAATATATTTAAATTTTTATCTTTAACTAATAGAAGTGGATTTTCTGCCTGTATGTATGCTATGCTGTGTAGAATGAACAACATAAATGGTCTTATTGTCTCTCAATTCTCTGCCGTCCCCATTGGCATACACCAGAGCATCAACCGGACCCTCTTACGTTGGCTCAAGGCTTGGGATCCGGTGACCTTCGGCCGGCCATGTCCACCCGCTGTTACTCTCCCCACATCAGCTGGTCAGCACTCAGGCGGCGGCGGTAGTGGATGGGTGCCTCCCTCAGTGTTGGCAGAGGTGGAGGCCACTCGGATGGATCCTAGCGATGGTCGCCCGCATTACAAGGTGACTCAGACTGATACTGATGGAAAAGTGGTCGGTTTCGGATCTTTCTAGGGAACTTAGGTGGTATCATGGATAGCAGACGAGACGCATTGTGCCTAGTAAAGGTTTATTATTATTTTTAAACAAACGCGAAGAAATCTCACTTAAGGAATAACTAAAAATATAATTATGCTAGTTTCCTGCTTAGTTCAGCTATATATTGTTAAGAATACTAAATTATGTAATAGTTCTATTTTATTTGAAAATAATTATATAATGATTATCTTAAAAACTGAAGCAGAGATCCATTGTTTTATCAAATTTAAACTTATTGTATTACCAGATAAATACCAAGATAAATTTGTTCGTCATGAAATAATATATTCCACTACTTTCGTCCTATACGGACATTATAAAGAATGATAATATTTATTTCAGTCCAAATATACAACTTAATTATATAATACCTATGTTATAAATACCGAGTTCTAAATTCGTCTATTGTTTCCCACCGCCTTTCGTGTAGTGTTCAATATCAACAACTTTCTATTCTAGACACTGCCAATACATTTCTGGGCCTTTCCATAAATGAATCATAATTGTATATTAAATATAACCAACCTATTCTTAATAACTCTTAATAGTCAGTCTTATTTCTCAACCTTTTCTAATACATATACCTTTCTCTCTTCGTGCTCTCAACTTAGTTGTTTTATGCTTGATCTGTATTCTCCTATTTTAATATTGTATTAGGCTTTTGTGCAATATGTAACCTATATATAAGCATATTTTTAATATTGATGTAATAAATATTATCATTCCTGATGATGTCTTATAGGACGAAACTAATCGAATATATTTTATTATGAACATAATATTTATCTAGACTTTTAACTGATGTTATAAAAGTTTTTCAACTGTACAAAAATTTAACTTATTAGTTGTATAAGATTGGTTTTAACGTATAGGGTGTTATTTAATTAGATGTAATTAAGTCAGTTTTGCTAAAATCGTTAGGAACATATTTCAGTTAAACCATATATTTCGGGATATCATCATGTCTTAATATGCGATATCTCCTATGGTATATTTGACCACGCTTATGTCAAGTGAAAATCGTTCTTATCTCATTCTTAACTACATTTAAAAAACTACCCCTTCTTCATAGTTGTTTTGTTCTTTCACGCCTCTTCTATATCTTCTCACATCCATCTGATTAGGTAGCACTACTATCAGGCCCGCCGGGACTGGGAAAGACAACTTTGGCTCAAATTTTGGCTCGACATGTTGGATATCAGGTCCTGGAGATGAATGCAAGGTGAGATTGCATCTCCTTTCTGTATTAACTTTCAAGCAGAAAAATTTGGGTTATCTGGATTATAAAAGAAAAAATAGAATATTGAAAGACCACAAAGAAATACGCTACTATATTTTATTTTTTATACACCTAATATGAAAATATGGAGAAAGACACATTTGAGGATCAATTGCTTCGTTACAAAAATCATCAACAAACTCCTTCTTATGATTACAACCTGTAATTCTCATTACCACCTGAGAACAATCCAGTTGAAACTGCCATGACGATTACCGTCTTTCGAGAGACACCGTAGATATTCAAACCTCTATACATCACCTACATTAGTAAATGACAAGAAAACTTATCATTATGTGATATCGGGACTATAGAGAAGTGTAAGTACAGGTTAATGGAGGCCGATTTGAACACCTTAACTAATTATTATTGTTAGTTGTTATTGACATAATATTATTAATATTAATTGCTGCGTCTTCATGATAAATATAATGTTGTTCAGAAAGCATATACTTTTTCCCTAATGTATTAGGTAATTATGAACAACCCTGTATTATCTAATGCTGCACAAAGCGAATTACCGATTTATACTAAATATTTAAATGTATGTTCTGTTCTGTTCCTATAATATGGCATATTTACAAGTATATCATCTAAAATAACTTTACGGGATATATTTTCACTGATATTAGAATATTTAGTAGATTCCAACAGTCGTAATACCTAATTCTACATTTAATTTAGTGACGACCGGAGCCCCGAAGCCTTTGCCTCCCGTCTGGACGCAGCGGCTAGAAGTCGAGGTGCTGTTTCCGGTAATGACAGTGGTGAATTGCGACCCATCTGCCTCATTGTGGACGAAGTTGACGGCGCCCCCGCTCCTGCTGTAGAGGTGCTGGTGGCGGCGGCTAAGGCTAGTCTTCGTGGTGATAAGAAGACAGGCAGTGGTAAAGGGGCCAAGGGAGGACGTGGAGGGCCTCAGCCACTCCTCCGACCTGTCATCTGCATCTGTAATAACCTGTGAGTTCACAATGTTCTTTGTGACTTCACTTGTTGAGATATCAAAATAATACAGAGACATCATATTATAACTTACGCAAGTTTTATGTAGCTACTAAATTCTTTCTGGTGGGATAGAAATATTATTTAACAATAGAATCCGCTTATTTGTTGCTTTAAATGGTGTTGTTGGTGTTTGTATATATCATTAGAAATATTTTTAAAATTATAACTATTATCAATTTTAACTTATTTTTTGTAGTCATTCCATTATGGAGTCACGGGATTTAACTTGCATAAACTTTTTGGACTGGTCTTTATTCAAGAAAATCTTCTATGGTACTCTGTCGGTTCTATTTCTTCTTGTATAATCAGTACCTGGGGCCTTAACTTTTGAGCTTCAGAAAAACATCGAAGCAGCAGAAATGTGGTTTCTAAGAAGAATATTACGAATATCGAGGATAGGGTGAGAAGTTTTGAGAAGGACTGGAGTGAAAAAGGAGCTACTGTCGGTCATAAAAAAAGACAGCTTTGTTTTCTTGAACATTAATTCATTCGAAAAGATGGATTGGAGTCTGTTGCTTAGCAAAATCGCATTGATGTGAAGAATGAGAGAGAATGGCAGCGCACAACGTATTTGGATCAATTAAAGATGATAAGGACAGAGTCTACTGCGGCAATCTTTAGCTATGCTCACAATCGTCCATATTGGAGAGGCATGACTGCCCAAGCATGCATCACGCTTGGAACATAAACAATCAATAATTAGATATGTTTTTTAGTTCAATTTATTTTCTTTCTGTATGTTGCATTATTCAACATTGACTAATGAAATATAAATGGTAAATATTTCATGTTGCTTTTTGTTTAAAACGGTGCAAAATATTTAACTCCTAATTTTATTTAACAAACTTGTGTTGTGGTTAGAGTTTCAATATTCTAATCTAACAATATATTAATATGATCATTGATAAAAGTTATTTCAACATAAAATAACGTCGTTGAATTTATCAAAGAAAATTCTTTTGGGAAAGTTGGGGTTATGTAGAAAAATAAGTAATATCGACAAAAAATAACACAAAAGAGATTGAAATTACATCAGAAACGGCTCTGTTGAAAAGAGAACCGTCTTACAGCAGTGCACTCTACAATAGTTGTAAATACAAGAAGAAGCAACCAGCAGATTAATCACAACCGATCATGAATTGTCAGTCGATATGAAATGCAAAATACTAATATAATCATCGGTGTGTCTGTGGACTATTCCAAAAGATTGTAGTTTTTATAATTACTTTTAAATTTTCAACTTATGGCTTTAATTAACATTTTTGTAACCTACAATTTATTTTTAATCCAGTCATACTTAACTCGAAATAAATCAATTTTTTTAAAAGTTCTGTAAAGAGATAATGCTTTAAACAAAGTGTGCTCCAATGTATTGTTGGTTATTTTTAATTTTCTTAGTGTTTTGTTAATGTGCCTGATAACCTGAGTTTTTGGATCTAAAGCACGTAAATATATGTATGTATTTGGCATGTAATAAAAATAAAATTGATATAAATTAAATAGTGTAATGTAGCAAATGTTAAATATATAAATATTCAGGTATACTCTTTTATAAATCGTGAAATGCTTTAAACATATTGATTGAACACCACCCTCTAGACTGCATTTAAATTTTCTGTTATATATAATTTTAAAAACGTATTTAACCACTTATTTTCCCCTCCACTCCCTTTCTCCTACTGCACCAATCAATCATGTAACACTATCAATGGATGCATGATGGCGCACTGTCAGATATGCACCCTCCTTGCGCAACCTTCGACTCCAGGCGTTAGTGTTCCGCTTCCCTGACCCCGAGCTCTCCCGACTGTCCACGCGATTAGCCCAGATCCTGCGCCAAGAGGGCATGCGGGCGGACATGACACTGTTGGCTGGGCTGGCTGATAAGGCCGAGAGGGACATCCGGTCCTGTCTCAACACGCTGCAGGTGGGTGGTGATTTGTAGTATCAGGGCCGAGCAGTGTTGGTGACTTTTTATCCTTGAAGACTAGTAGCTATATTAGTTATTGATTAAAAAAATAAATAAAAACATGATCAATTAATGTTAATAGGATAATTATAATAGTTACAGCTTTAGAATGATTTTCAAACAAAATTCTAAAAGTTAAATTTTAGCTGGAATTTTTAATTTAAATGTGAATGCACAGTTGCTCATTTTTCCTGCAATCGTAATCCTTTTGGTTGTTGAAAGAATAACATGGTATAATTTTAATTAATTAAATTAATAGAATTAAAAGAAACGATTTTAAAGATAATTTCCTATAAAGGCTCATTTTAATAATTTAATGTGTTTTTCTTTTAAAGTACACATAAAAATTTGACCGTGTTATTTTTTCTAAATCTGAACGATATTTTTACAACTATAATGTAATATCACTTTTATTGGTTTTCCATAACTATGTATGTGGAAATTGTGTCTTTACTTTATTAAGTTGCAGATGATTTGTAAATAATTTTTGTATACGTTGGTCTAAGTATAACCTCATTATATTACGTTTAATTTCTTAGTTTAGAATGTGAAAACAAGTACATGTTTTATCGAGAAATTTACTTTAATTTTGTTTGAATTTCTCGATAAAACCTGAAAAGTTATGGAATTTATTAAAATATTTGTACATATAAACCAATTGTATCAATGAGACGTTATTTCTAAAGTGTAAAATCTTCTCTGTTGTACATATATTTATCCGACATGACACCTATTACAGTTTCTGCGGGGCCGCGGTGTTTCCGAGCTCCACCGAAAGGACTTAGAGGATGCCGGCTGGGGACAGAAGGACGTCTACAAGGGCCTCTTTGCAGCATGGCAGGCAGTGTTCGCCATCCCCCGACCTCGGCACAACATAACCCGGTCTACAGCCACGGGAGCGGGTTCTGGATTACTGACCAATCAGATGACTGGAGGGAGTGGTAGACCTGTTGAGGGATCCATGGCCATGCGGTGAGTTCGTGGATCTGTAGACATTTAATTATACAGTGCTTTCAATTTTTCAATAAATAAGACAATCTTAATTTATATCGTAAGCCTAATAATAGATAAATATGAATATTATATTGTTATGAATATCAAAAGTATTGTATATTAATTTGTATAAGTAATTTCAATCAGCTTATTGATAATTAATTAAAGACGGTAATATACCAGGCATCATTTTTCCTGTGCTATCAGCTTTTTTATAATGTAGATACACTAGAATACGATTACAGGACATGTTTATCTTCACGCTGCAGGCGTCTCCGAGCGACTTTGCAGTCAGAAGTATATTAGCCCCGCGAGCATAATCTGAGTGTCTCCGGTTCCCCTAGGTGTGGGTTTTTAAGCGCGACTTACATAGTACACAATTTAGTTGCGTGATCAATAGGCAGTATGTGGCAGGATTTTACTATAAGAGAAAGAAGGGGGTGTAGGAGGCAGTTTCTATATTTTCTGTCAGAACTTTAATACTGATTTTCGTTTTCTATTACATATTTTAATATTATTATTATAAAAACGAACATCAATATTAACGACATAGATGTAATAAAGTGAACTCTATTTTAGAAAAATAATAAAAAAGATATTCTACACAAAGAAATACGAATTGTAAGAGAATTTTCATGTAATAAATGTAATTTCCTTAACTCATCATTTTTTAGAAGTTGTGCATAATTATTAATTTATATGAAATACAATAAATAAACCATGTTCTGAATGTTGTGACAATCAAATAAGGTATGATTACAATCAGCATTGTTAAAAATAAACGTATGAGGTTGAAAAAAATGTTTCGATCTAATTCCCATTTTATTTCAGATTTCAACACGTGCTTGAAACTGTGCAATGTGCGGGAGAATATGAAAAAGTAACTCAGGGTATATTTGAGAACTATTTATCAATGAAATCAAAGGATGCGACCATGCAAAATGTAAGTGAGCAAGTATTGTTTTTTTTTTAGAAAAAAATTGCATCCTTTTTTGCAACTATTCAAATATTTTTTATCGATTCAAATTTTGTATTGAGTTTAACACATTTGTATTTGCATAATTTAAAAAATAAGCTTTTATAGACTAAGATGAAACAGCTTTAAAATAATAGTTTACTATTTAAGGAGTTTATAATATTTCTTCAATATTTTAGTGGCTATAGCTGTTTAGAGATTATAAAATATTTTTTAATGACAATTCTTTAACTTAATGGATGCGCTATTTTCAATCCTGAGAATTAATATTCTACAAATAATTAGTTTTGGTAGAACTAAGCTATAAGATTTTCTTTCTGGTTTATCTTCAGTTTTTGCACAAGATAATATATACGTATTGACGCGAAAATCAGGAAATCAGACGCGTATATTTCTGTTAATTATATTATTCCAAGCAGCTTCAATTATTTATTGTAAACTACTGTTAAGATTTTCTACTTATATGTTTCATTAATGTTAACCTTAACTTTTGATGAATATTGAAATGTCGCTTAACGGGGAAACTGTTATGTTTAGATTATGTGCTGGTTTTATGTCTAACTGTATGGTCTTTGTATGGTAAATTTCCATCAAGCAAAGAGTAAATAGTAATAACAGTAATCATTCAGATGTATTTACTCGACTATTTTTTAATGAATCGAACTGTTGACCTGACTTATTGTATTATGTTGGACAGTAGATTATTCTAATTCAATAAAGGCTTTCTTTTGTAATATTCTGTAAATGCTGGAAGATAACAAAAGTTATCTTTGTGACTGCTCATTACTGGCATTTTGATGTTCATGCTATTTGCCCATTTTTATTATGTTTTATGCTTGTGTCTAATTCATTCTTATTAGATACGTTAATTTCACACTTATTATAAAATTGTTAGTCAGAATGTTTTATAATAAATCTACACAATAATTAAAAAAAGTAATTTGTCGTTGTTGATAAAGAAAAGTCTTATTTTAGCCAAGTCAGCTAGTTTAGACACGTTTTAATCTCTCTTTTTTAAATTTCATGTCCTATATTTTGATTTCGAAAAACCCTATATTTCTGTATATATTATCCTACTTTGATGCTGTGTAATATTAGTAATATCTCTGCCAACCATTTCAGGTAGTCGCAAGTACCAAGTGGCTAACATTCCAGGACCTGATAACACAGACCATCTCAAAGCAGCAGAATTACACGCTGATGCGATACACCTCCTACCTCCCTGTTGTATTCCACTTCAACTTCGCTCTCTCCTCCACAGTTCCCAAGCTCGAGTGGCCACACGCTGACACTGCTGCATTTCTTAACCGACAGCGAACGGAGGCTGTGTTGGACAGTCTTCAGGCTAGCGCTTGGTAAGCAATGATAATGATATATTATGACGTTATCTTATCTTGCTGCCACAGAGCAGGCTCAGAGTCAAACTCGTATATTAGTAAATTATACTATAGTATCAAGGGCCAACCTGTCGATGAGTGAAAAATCGAGTTTATGAAGAACGTTTCATTTTAAACATAAAATTATTTATTAAATAGGTAATTTTAGATTTTAATACATTAAAACTTTGCGTAAAAATACGTATTGAAAATATGTATTTTATTCATATTTCTAATTCCTATTTCTAATACATAATATGTATTGGTAGTTAGTATACGTATTATACAGATGTACTTAATAAATATGTATATTATGTTTCACATGTATTGGTTTATATTTATAGATTCTAGTTAACTTATCAGTCTATTTATTTATCAAAACTGGTCTTGCTTATATTTTCTTTGAAATTTTCTAGCAATTATAAACATGTATTTCAAGCATACATGGATGCTGCCTCTTTCCGATAACCTTTTTTGGAATAAATTCTTTGCTAAGTTAACCGTCTTTTGTTGGGATCTGGGAGGCAGTTAAATGGACAGTGTTCTTTGTTAATTATTTGATGGAGCTCTGTAAGCCGTTCCTGAATTAACCTTTTAGATTCGACGGATATGTACATCATAGAATAATATTAGTGTATTATTATTATGTACATATTATTATATCCAATATATAAATTATGTGATTCTATCTATATTTCTTTAAATAAGTGTATCGAATGAAGGAGAGAGTTCTTTGTTAATTTAAGCTTTTCCAAGATACTGTTACAAAATATGAAGGTTTCTTCTAGCCTTTTTATCAGTTATCGATAAGTTGTTATCATAAGACCCATTCAACTTAGCCAAATTGATCATTCGACATGATCCAAATATTTGACAAGATATTTGTGTATGTTTAAAATTGTTAGAAGCGTTTTATTTAAAATATTTTCATTATTTTATCAAAGTCTTAAATTGACATTTTATATATTGAATTTAGATTATAGACTATATCTGATCTCTATAATTTTGAGTTAGCGTTGCTATTTATCATTAATTATTTTTGGAACTGTACATTTTTGAATAATAACTAACATTCTTGTCTAAAACTGTATAATTCAGAATAATATAGAAAACCATGGCTTCTACAATTTACCCTTTTCTATTGTTTTCTATATGTAATGAATAGACTGAGAAAGCTTTGGATCATAGACTCCATATATTAAATAAGACATACTAGTGTTATGGTGTTTATGGCTTTGGGAATATACCTGATTTTGATTTGACTCGAAAGCTCGGTGTGGATAAGGTTAAACCGTTGCCACTGATTTTTGATAATTATACTCGAGGTATAGTAGCATTTTAATATTTGTTCTCTCAAATATTACCTTTTCGAGTTTGTGTTAGACCGCACTTATGTCCCCAAGTCCTCCACATCTCTCAGGCATGGAATTGGTCGCATCGCCCTGATCCAAGAGGTCTTTCCCGCTCTGTGGCATATTGTCCATCCCGCCGGTCTGAAACCCATGAACACTCAGCTTTACAGTGCACGGGAGAAAGCTCAACTGGCCAATACTGTCGCCATCCTTCTCGATTCAGGACTAGATTTTCGACAGGAAAGAACTCCCGAGGGACAGTATGTCTACTGCCTTGATCCGTGAGTATATCTGCCTCAGATGCCATTTATACACTCAAGTGAAATACTTTAACTTTTATTATTGCTTGATTTGATTTCAATTTTCAAGTATATAATAGTTTACATTATGTTTGTTATTTTAATAATGATGTGTGTGGATGATATCATTGTTTGATATTAATCTTGTTGTTTCAATCTCAGATTCTAGAACACATTTGTCTATTTTTGTTAGAATTTATAGCTATTTTAGTACATACATTTTAAAGCAACATTAACTAAACATAGTTACAAATTGTATGGTTCCACCAATACTTCCTGTTAAAGATGTTGTCTTGGATACTAGGTGGTAGATTGAAACCTTTGTGTAAGTCTACTTGAATTATCTTCTTACAATACTGCATACTGTGGTAGCTTGTTTGGAAACGGTACGTCGCTGCTGTTATTGCAGCTTCTTCTTATATCGTCTTCGAGCGCACAGCAAGAAACTGAGCACTCATAGGAGCCTGTCTGGCAGTCTTCGTACGAAGTCCATTAGCTTCTTCTCCGAGCGGAATAGTTCATATTATGTTGGGTAGAGTCCCCAAGCAATCCTTCTCCAGTGGGCTACCTCGATGTCCCGGCAGTCCAAGAGCAAGTGTCTCACCGTTGAGGGGTGTTGCAATTCGGGAAGTTGATTAATAAATGGTTAGCACAGACTTACTGTTTGAGCAATTACCGAAAGGACCGGATTCTGGATGGTCATGAATCCAATCTAAGGCTACTGGGGAACCTGGGCTGTTACCTTGAAGAAGCTGGTGTGATGTCGTATTTTATAATGGAGGGTTTCCACAACATTGGGAGTATTGGGTACATCCCAGTGGGGGTTTTGGGAGGTCTGGGGGGTGTAATGGCAGCCGAGCTGCCTACATTGTGGATGCTCTTATCTGCCTAGATATCTTTATAAATCGAGAAGACGAAATTCTGATGATTGGCCATGAGGATGTCAAGTGCATCTTAATATCTTTGATGTTATCGCCTTTCTGACTATTCCACTGTCGTCGAAATAGTGGTCTATTATAATAATCTACCCTACTAGTGATTATCAGTGAGAAAATAACTTATTTGTTTCGTTGTCAGATCTCCTTAGTGATTCTTCAATATAACAATTTGTAATAGCCGCACTTGCTTAAATGTTAAAATTTGATCATTCTAATATGTTATCTCATATTATTATTTAAACTACTAAATTACAACTAAAATCCAAATACATAAGTAAAAACTTAAAAAGAACTGTTCGAATTTTAACTAGGAAAATAGATATGTAACTAAGGAAACTGCCAAAAAACTAACTACTAATAATAACTGAAAACTACGTAGAACTAACTAAGAATGAGATTAAAAATTAGCAAAGAAAATTGCTGCAAAAATAACCAAAAAGACTATTTGAAAGGCATTTAACTATACAATTTAGGAAATGACTAAGAAAGCTACTATATGATAATAACCGATAAATTACTGGAAGGTTGATAATAAAACTAATACATAATTAATAGTAGAGCCAGAAATTGAACTAGTAATTATAGTATGAACTAACAATAAAACTAGTAATAATCTAACTTATCGTAAAACTAAATACAGAACTACTCTCTCCATTCAGGGATCTAGAAAAATTGGTCTGCTTCCCCGATGTTGGTCAGAAGCAACGGGGTCCTGGGAGCGGAGGGGACCAGCTTTCCTATGCCGCCAAACAGTTAGTCTCTCGTGAGCTTGCTCTCGAACGAATGCGCCGAGCAGAGCAGGCACTGGTGAGGAAGATTGCGCCTCCTTCTGTTCCCTCTACGACTTCTTCCATAGAGGCGACAGAAGCAGAGTTGCAAACTATTTCAGCCGTGAAACAAAAGCAACCGACACAACAACCTCAACGAGCCATTACTGTAGCCGACCAAATCAGACAACTTCCCAAGGCGATCCAGCCCAGCAAAATGGTAGAGCGGGTGTTTATAATTACTTATTTTTGTAACAATTTTCTCTGTAGAAATACAAACGATATAATATCAATTTACATTATTTGGTGAATGGTAAAATGACGAGATAGGGTGGCATTATTCATTAGAAAAATTATCAACATTTCATTTTTCATTAATATTTAGTAGATTTTCAAAAAAAAATTATTTAGTTGAAATTCTGTTTCTAACCAGTTATATATTAACTACGAATATAACAAACAAAATTCTTAATTTAGAACACATTTGTAATTGCTTTTATTTTATTTTTAGTCTCGGGATTTCTTTGGTCGTCCAATCGTGGAAAAATTGCCAAATAACATGGTAAAATTAACTTCAAATGTGGATAATACCCCAGGTTTGTTTTTTAACTTTGTTTTCTGAGTGATCTAAATAGATTTTCATATCTAATCTATTTTATTATAATATCGAACTCTAGTTAATTGCTAAGTTAGCATTTATTTTATGAGTAATTGTTTTTTGTAAATTTTACTTTTAATCAATTTAATTTAATTTAATTAAATAATTTTTAAGTATACACTATATATCTTGTGTTTAGTTTCCCTTCTTTCTTTTCAGATAATAACAAAAATCAATCTACAAAGACACCTCTAAATCAAAGTATCTGGTTTCGATTCAAGGAAGGTTACTCAAATGCTATTCGTCGTCCCGTGAAAATCTGTGATTTTATTTGAATTACCTCACGAACTTCCGGAATACATCTTTTATTGTCTTTAATCAGAAATATCAATGAATATGATTTGAAATTCTGCATTTATATTGGTGTATAGATAACTTTGATTGTGTTATGACTTGCTAGATACTTATAAAAAATGTATAGTGTTTATTTAAAATAAATTTATGTATATTTTAAGTTTGTTCTTTAAATGAATGTGTTATAATTTGAATTGTTGTATATAATTCAATATCTTAATTACATTGCAACATCTGAGTCTTAGAAATACACTATTCTAAAAAATGCACAAAGTATTGCGTTTTTTCCTTAGTTTTATTGTATATATATATGTAAATAAACATTAAATAATGAAATTTTCGTAATTATAAACTTTTTTACATTTGTTATATATTTTACGTTGTATATAGTATATTAAAAAATGGTAAAATATTTTAGCGACGCCGTTGTTCTTAATTTCTAGCGTATAACCTGTGTTGTGAATATAAAAGTACAATTTAAAATCAATAATATAATTAAATTAGTAATAATTAACTAGACTTAATTGTGTGGTACTTTTTAAATATATTAGTATTATAGAGTAGACTACATTCACAGATTCGCAATTTTAAATCAGAAGTTATATTATCAATTACTACATGTATTCATTTAACGTGTCATGTCTGAATGTATTAACCATTTCCTTGATGATATTTAACAATTGAATTTCTTTTAAGTATACCTCTTGATAAATGATAAATCGTAACAATAATTTAAAGGGGCTGACAAATATAAGAGAATTTGCAAATCTATATACATAAAATACAAAAGTTTATTACGTATGTATACAATGTAGTATCATAGTTAAAAATTCTGTTTTTTATAGCGACCTGTATAATTTTGTTTCTTTATATCATCAAAAATAAAATGATTAATTTGCATTTTTCAAATTTTTTCTTTGTAGTATTTTTGAGTTAATTTAATTTACCCAATTTCAAATAAATAAAGTTTGTTTTTCCATCGGTTTGTTTTTATATTGTTTATTTTATGCAGTTCTATTTTTTTTAAAGATATTAAACTACAGGCACAGCCACGAATTAAATACATATTAAATTATCTACAATACTCGGCTTATTAATATAATATGAATATTATATATTGTTATATTATTGTGTTTTTAATTTAAAATGAAGAAATACAAAATACTTACTGTTAATATTATTAAAAGACTATAAAGGGGGTGAAATGAGGTAGCATAAATAGAAATAGTTCACATGACCTGATGTATTCACTTATACTCTTATTCACTTATATTCAGTTATAGCCATGTAGCCACACTTTATAAACACATAGTTATGGATATTTGTTTTTCATATAAAAAAAAACATAAAAAAAGCAAATAAAACATTAAAAAAAGCAAAAATAATTTTATGTGGGAAACTTGGAGATTACCAAAATATGCCTACAATATGAAAAACAAATATCCATAACTATGTGTTTATAAAGTGTTACAACAAGAAACAGTAATCTCCAAGTTTCCCTCATTAAATTATTTTCACTTTTTTTAAATTAATTTTACGTTTTTTTTATATATTTTTTGAACAGTTTTTTTGGTTTTTATTTTACAATTTATTTTAATGTATTAAATACTTAAATTAATAAGTAAAATAAATAATTAAAATAAAATACTTAATACTTATCATATGTATTAATCCTTACCCACCTCCAGGAGTTTCTCTGGCACCATGTTATATACAGACTAACTTTTTTGGAAATATCCTGTATTGGATAATAGACATTATTATGACTTCTGATTTGTTATTTGTTACTTCTTACTTGTGATTCATGTATAATGTTACTTGTGATTCATGTATGTTTCTTGTTGTAACACTTATAAACACTTATAAATATTTATCTTTTTATTAAAAAAATGTAAAAAATGCAAAAATAATTTAATGCGGGAAACTTGGGGATTACCCAAGAAACATTATACATAAATCACAAGTAACAAATCAGAAGTCGTAATAATGTCTAATCCAATACAGGATATTTCTGAAAAAGTTAGTCTGTAATATGGTGCCAGAGAAACTCCTATGCCTATGGAGATGGGTAAGGATTAATACATATAAGTATAAGTATTTTGCTTTAATTATTTATTTTACTTATTTATTTAAGTATTTAAATATATTAAAATTAATTGTAAAATAAAAAGGGAAAATAATTTAATGCAGGAAACTTAGAGATTACCCATATTTTATGGTCCCAAACTGAATTTTTTCAGAAAAAAATGAATGTATTTAAATTTATATATTGTAAAGGATAGTGAGATGCTTGATAATCATGGTCTGGTTGCAGCCATCAGCTTTTAGTAGTGTAGAGGGGTTATTTGTTAATAATAATTACCTTTATTTTTATATGTTTAACAAGTAGCCCTTATACACTACTAAAAACTGGTGGTGGCAACCACACCATGATTATCAAGCATCTCACTACCCTTTATGTTAGTATTACAATATATAAAAATTAGAGAATAACATTCTAGAGAACTACCAAAAAGTGCCAAAGAAACAATACATGTTTAAACAAAATTCTGAAAAAAATTGAGTTTGGGACAGTAAAATACAATATCACCCACTTATAGTCAGAGACTATATAATATGTAATATAGATAGTTCAAGACTCTATCTTAGCAATATATAAAACAATTTGAGTTTATAGTTATATTATGAAAAAGTGGAATAACATTAACAATCATGACAGGGTGATGTGAAAGAAAATTTGCTAAAATTTAGAATATTCCACTACTCCAAATGATTTTGTGGTACTGAACAACTTAAATTTTATCATTGACATTAAATCCATTAGCATTATATTTATAACATGTCTGTTATAAATGTTTCCTATAACTGTAATAATTTATATAAGTCTCGATGCTAAATAAATTAATATAAATCAAGCAAAATTTTCAAAAGTTTATTATACCAATTATGTTTAAAATCACAAAATATGTTTTATATGTTATCCTTAATTTCACATTTTCATTCACTTGTCCCATTCATGAATGTCAATGATTTTTACTTGGTAGACAATAGCTTTCAAATACACCATCCCCAAATATAAAAGTCTAAAGGCTTTAGGTGGGATGACCATAGAGGTCATACAGCAAATACAGGGAGAGAGGTAATTGATATTTGTATAAAGAATTGACTCACCATGTGTATTAATAATTTATATTCTAATACAAAAATAATAATTTAATTTTATGTCATTAAATTCAAATTTTAGAATTTATGGGTCTCAACTTAAGGATTACCAATTACATAGATATATTTATATTTGTACAGCTCTGTAATTTTCTTTAAAATGATTAAATTATATATGTTTCCAGTAGCAGATGATATTAGACATATATCAGTATAGCTAGTACAGCCACATCTCTTTGGTTGGTATTGAATAAGTATCAATGACAATATAATTATTAAATAAAAGTGGTTAATAATTTAATTTAACTCAATATCTGATTTTAATTTTCTGTATACAAGCTAAAAAAATATTCTATATATCTTAATCTATTATATAGATTTTAGGATAGTCTATACAAGAGACAAACTCTATCCAGAATAAACTATATATGTACCAGTCTGCATTCTATGATATGTAGGTGCATATATAGCCATAGGCATAGGTAAATTATAGGTTATATCCCAGTTTCTTACATAATTTTTTTAACAATTTTTTTCAATGTTTTTATATATACATATCCCAGTTTCCTGGATTAAATTATTTTTTGTTTTTTTTATGTTTTTATATATACATATACTATACATATAAATATGTATGTAAATATATATGCTTTAAACAAATATATATGTTATTTACCCTTATACACTATTAAAAGCTGGTGGCCATGACCACACCACAATTATCAAGAATCCTCAATTATTATACCACATTATGAAGGTGCCAGCTTTTAATAGTGTATATTGATATATGTATATTTAGTGTATATATATTTAAATTATATGTATATATAAAAATGTTTACAAAAATCAAAAAATAATTTAACACAGGAAACTTTATAAAACCAAATAATAGTTCTAATAAGATAAACAAAAAATATGTTTTTTAATCAAATTAAAATATAAAGAAGATTTAAACTAATTTTATATATAATTTTGATTTCTGATTATGAACTTACTAAACCATTTTTTGTAGATATAACTACTTTTTATAGCAGTATATATATTTATAAATGAATGGGATATTTTAATTATTTTATTTGTAAACATAAAAAAAGAAAACTAGGTTAAGCATTAGAAACAAATATATGTCATATAATTTGAGGAAATGTACAACAATTTGTATAACAATCAATTAGAGTAAATATTAAAATAATGATTTAAAAACATATTATAAGAACAGTTTTAAGCATTTTTTTGAATACATGACCTGATTTCATTAAAATGATAACATATTGAATTTAGAACATTTAAAGTTGAATCCATAATCATTATAATTTTTGATATCTTAATGAAAGGAGATGCAACAATTTGTGTTGCTGTTATCATTGCATACTATTGATTCAGTCTTGTAATATATGACTACTAAGTATGATCATGCTATTGAAGGCCATATTAGTACATAGCAGTAGACTCAGTTGTATAATATGTGATGACTAAGCATGTTATTGATAATAATCTATTGAAGGTCATGTTACATGACAGACATAGCTATATAAATAAGTTACATAATACATAACCCCCAACTTTAATGATGAAGGTGATGGTCATTGTGAAGAAGCTTTAATATATAAAGTAATGCTTTCAATTAAAAACTACAGTTGAACTTGGAATTCACTTACTACAATAATGGATTGCAGACCAGATGGTTTTAAATCAAGAAAGGCACCACAAAATGTATTAGACTTGTGTGTAAAACATTTAAAGAAACAATTTTTCTAAAGAAAGTCACTTATAACAAAATTGAGAGGGGGTGGGGGTATAATATTGCTTAGTTATTTATCATTTTATATTCTAAATATTTATTACTTGCAATGATCTCCAGGTTGAGGAGCTAGTTGTTGTTTATCTTTTATAATGTATGAATAATTTATTTTATTTTTGTGTAACATTTTGTACAAATATAAATATATTTTGGATATTCTTCTACTTTCATGTTCAATGACCTCTATATATTAGTTAACTTGCTCAGTCACTAATAATGAAACAGAATTAACAATGTAATAATAAAGGATAGGTTTCTCACATCATAGTGTTAAAGTATAAAAATAAGTAAGTGAAGAGGCTGGTGTATGCTGTAAATTTTGTGTTTATTAGGATTAAAATTAACTAATCAATTCGCTAGCTTTCAGAGTTATCTACCTAATCATGTATTTACAGTGTGCAGGGTAATAATTTTAATCCTAATAAACATGAAATTTACAGCATACACCAGCCTCTTCACTTACTTATTTTTAATGTAATAATAGTTTAAATAATAGTTTCATATTGGAATTAATAATGTAATAATAGTTTTGTTTTTGATTTTCACAATAAAACAAACTGGGTATTAAACATATACATAAGTTATTCCAAAAGTGGAGCCAAATTTTGGGTCATGTATTTCCAAAGAATGTTCAATTTTATATGAAATAAACAAAAAGCATTAACATTTTACAATGAATTAGTATTAATGGGCTTAAGAAAAACAGTTAGTGGAAATAATGTTATTACATTTAGAAAGAGGATGAATTTTTTATTAATAATGTTCTTTACAAACAAACTAATAGCATTGCAATGGATAGCCTTCTAAGCCAATTTTTATATATATATGTATCTTTCGAAAGATAATACTATTTTCACTTCAGTTTCCATTAAGTCCAAGTTAATACTGATTTATTGTTAAATTTTAATGCTTTTTTCTATATTCATTTAAAATTGGTCTTCTTTAGATTTAGCCATTTCCACACATTACATAACATATTTGTTTTTAATGCTTATGCTAGTTTTCTTTTAGGGCATATTGTTAGCTCATATATTTCCAGTAAATTGTCCCCTAATAATTCTGTTGCTAATAATTATACAATTATTGTATCTTAATTGTTCCACTTTTGGTATTGCCTCTGTTAAGTTTAAACAAACTTTTTTATTATTTATCTAAGCAATTTAATTTAAATGCTAAACTTATTTTTTTACTTTTAAGATTAGTTTTTTTTCTCTTAAAGATAAGATTCCTGTAGCTTTTCATTCAAATGTAATTTACTGAAATTTAACACTAATTTAATTGTTCTGAGAACAAAAGGTGCCATTTAGGTAAAACTAAACACCACTTATATAATTAAATTAATGAACACATATCTCTTAATCAATCTTCTATTTTGCTTATACTATTATGTAATTGTTTTTTTATTAAAACTTTGATTTATCCATTAATCTTTTCTTTATGGCTGCATAGTGCAATTTTCGCTCTGTTATAAATAGCTATACATTTAAGAAAATATAATTCTCAAATGCTATTGGTCATTTATGCAGACACTGTACATATATACAATACTGATCCACTTCTCTTTCTGTTCTTGCTTACAACATTGGTATATTAAAGTGCATGAAAATTCTAATCTGACAGCTATTTATGTTCATCACAATATTTGCAATAGTTATTATATTAGGTTATATAGAAGTATAGACTTCACTTTATTGAATTTTATGGAGGACGAATAATGTGTTTTAGTATAAATAATATTATTATGGATGTCTATATTTCATATAGTATGAGTATTCAGAACTTTATACTGCTATAAAACTATAGTAAATGTCTGATTCTAATTATTTTATTATTATAAAAATCTGAAAATGCTAAATTATCTTCTCTTTTAAGCAAACAAATTATTTCATTTTTTAGATTATCATTTTATCAAATCTTAAATTGGTTATACTTATAACATAATATATAAGAATATACAATCTTGATATCTTTTTTTCAATTTATCTACATGCAAATCTTTATAATATAATTTAGATTTTCTCCAAAGACACAATTTCTGATTGGCTATCTATATAGATAGAACATGTGTGTGAAAAAACGAATTTTATAAAATATCTTTAATTTGTGTGATATACTACATTTTTTGTAATCAAAATATATAGAAGTTTTATGTTATCTTTATTTAGATAGGTATACAGGTGTTATGTATCATAAAATAACTAAACAGCATGGACATAGTTCATGCTGTTATTATTGCTGATAAGCTTATTATTATATCAACCTAATAAATTTGTCCTATTCATTCCTGTCTGTTAATTTTCTTATTTATTTCAATATTAAATTTAGCTAACGAAGACTGGTTATCTTTATGTTACTTTACTTTACATTCAGTAAATCCTGTAATTAAACTTTCTTTTTATTGAGTATATTTTTATAGTAGCTTCACTTTGTACTTTTCAATAGATATGCTATTGATATTTACATAAATTACAGCTTTGTTGAAAGGATCTGCGATCTATGTGCTATTTAACTTCTTAAACATATTATATCCTATAATTGTTTTTATTGATTAAAAACGAACTCTCTTTTTTATTGTTACAGGAGCTGATTTACCTGCCTTTATCTTATAGAACATGAGTGACGATATTGACGAACTTCCAGTTGGTGGAGGACATGGTGGTTACTCAATTAATTGGGATGCAATCGACGATTCTTACAACCCCTTTCAGACGGGTTCGATAAATGGAGGCAAAGCTCTCGCTTGCTCCCCCCTCCCCTCTCCTCCACCACCTTTGGTTACACCTCCCAAAGAAGGGGAGGACGACATCACTACAACATATCCTGAGGGAGACATGGACATCTTGCCCCCAGTTCCTGATGTCTTTGCCTATGGTGACTGCGTCGGTGGTGGGTCTAGTTTCCCCTCACCACCTCCACCCATAGCAACATCCGTAGCAATGGAGAGTATTCAGCCTGTGGACGAGCAGCACAGTGCTAGCAGTATGTCAGAGGACAGCGGGATCGATCAGTCACCCAGTGATCCAGCTGTCACTGTCAGTCAGGCCTCGATGGCTGCTTCTGTGGATAGTACTCCGTACGAATTTTATATTTTAAACTAGATTCGTTTTAATATACAGACATAAGTAGACTCAATTTAACTTTTAACGCTTCCTCTTATAATCAAGAATTATTTTGCCCTCTTATGTAGTATAATTAGTTTCTTGGTCTGTTTCTTCATCTAAATTTTATTTAAGAAAATCCTATGGTTGTAATCAGTTATTAATTTATTATTTTGTTTTGAATAAAATAAACAACTTAATTTATATTAAATATTTTCAAATTACGTGTTACTAGAAAACAAAAATATAAATGTACGATGTGTATTTAGTTATATATTACGACCGTGCACTCTACTCATTGTTAAACATATTGAATGATAAAAATCTCACTAGATAGAATATTCATTTTGCGAGTGTTAGTCTGTCGAAATTTCAATTAAATTTAATGTTAATTGTACGTTCTCTATTATTTTTGAGTTATTAAATGTACATGGTGGAAAATTGATAGTGGGAATTTTTGATTTCATTTAATTAAATGTGATAATATGTACACTATAACATATTTCCATTGTATATTAAATTTAGGAGTAATATATAATTAAAAGAACGATTGTTATTTAAAAAAGTGTCAATTAAAATTATCACATCATAATAATTGAAAAAAGATTAACAGACAAGTAAAACTAATGTTAGATCCCTTATCACTCCCCCTGATAGTTGTTCTGGTGATGCTTTGGAGGCAACCTCCTTTCCTATCCCTGACCCTATGTCCTCGCCACTTCCATCACCACCCCCTCCAACCTGTGAGGACCAGTTGCAGCCTACGGTGTCTACCACCGAGCCTGCATTAGAGTTGCCACCGCCACCACCTGAATATCTCGAGGATTATAACTGCGGTAAGATAAAGATAACGTATTACACCAGAAATTGTAATTTTTAATAGGAAGTCATCTATTTCTTAATTCTTTGTGCAAGCAGAACTATTATAACATTTTGATGGTACAATCCATTATTAATTTTCTAAATAATAATTACGACTTTCACTTTACATTACATACTGCTTTTTTAAATGTGCATGTTTATTCAAGTTCATTTGGTAATACACAAATTACATTTTTATAGTTAAATATAAAATATAATTTAACTATATCTATATTTATAATATCTAATATTATTTTTTAAAACAAATGCATCATTCAAAAAACATTTACTTAATTTTTATGAAAATATGAGGCATGTCAATTTTTTGTATTATACTTACCATCATTATTTTTTTTGTATCGCTGATTTAATCTCTCTGTATTTTTTAACTGTTATTCACCTATTTCGCCTGTTATCGTTTCTTGCTTGTGTGCTAAAATGGCTTGTGCCATCATAATATTATGTGCGTCAACTCTATTACTTATAAACAAAAAAATAATATTACACTGTCTAAACATCTATTCAGTTTCTACGACCTTGAAAATGTTTAAGAACTCTTTATATGATAGAAACTATAGTATTAAAATTATTTACAATGTAATTACTAAGTACCAATCAATTATTAACCATTTTTAAACCACCGAACCTCTGTATTAAAGGCCATTGTGTAACCATCGTATGCTACTTCGGGCTTAAATCTCTGACATTTTTTAAGCTTTAGTATCCTTAATAAAAATACATACTATGCGGAGTAACAATAAATCTAAGTTTTAGTTATCTCTATGAACAGATCACTCTGGGGAAATACAAACAATCTATTATATCTTGGCTATAAAAGTTATTCTTGTGCAGACATTTTTGATTGTACAGTATATTTTGATATTATATTTTACACTAATAAATTGTCAAAATTGAATTGACAGTATATTATTCAGTAGATAGTAATAATTATACTGTAATTATGTATTAGGCATTATGAAAATATTATGAAATTGACATTTACTGTTAACTTTGTTTAAATCATGACTTTGCTAAGATGGCATAGTAATGAATGTTGTATATAATAATGTCTATATCTAGTGAAATCTTATTCAGGCTCATAATATTTTGATTTCGGCTATTGATTGAACTATTATGATTTTATTCAGGCGCACAGTCAATTCTTGTAATACTCTCATGTGTGTTTTTGCGTATTTGCGCCGACTATAACTAAACAGTGCTATACATACATTATAATGTGTATCATGAAAAACCATACTATACATTGGGTGCACTTTTGTCACACTGCATATTACCAGCTTTTTCACTCTAAACGACTAATATCTACTATAGTCATTATATTCTGCTAACATTATGTTTGTGATATGACGTAGTATGACCAAGTATAGCTTTCTCTACATTGTACCTCTTTTCCTTGATCCATCCATCCGTAGCTATAGTGCTATACATCCTAATGTACCCACTCATACTAACACAGTGTATCCAAACTGTGCATGTGAAAGACTTGCCATCTTTTTATATATGCATACTTACACTGAATCAATCCACAGTGTACAGCTACATACATAATTATAGACAGAATCACAGTGAGACACACATACAAGCCATATAGTATGTGTTTCTGTAGTTGTCCACATTTTGGCAATTGACTGTGCATACAGTTAGAGATTCTCTTGCTACAGATACATACACTTTATTGAAATTTTAGTTATTATAGTCGTTTGTTGCCTTATATATTTCATAAAATATATGAGCGATAGAAATAAAAACATATGCTGAATTTCATCAAATGTGGCTTTATTTATACTTTGCTGTTTCCATGTCAGTTGCGTCACTTGGGAACCTTTTTATTTGTTTATACATATTTGTTATCTGCACTTTGTTAGAATCAAGTGATTTTGGGATATTTATACACATACAACATTAGTTAGCTTATAAATCGTTTGAAATTTTTATATTTATTCTAATAAGAGTTTAAATTTTGTTTACTTTATACCCTAGTACCTATCATACTCGTATTTTTGGAATTGTTCATACTATTTTTTTTTTTTTTTTTTGCGCTAAATAAATCTTTAAACCTTGGATATCTAAAACCTTCAATGTGGTTGTAGTTGAGTGACATTTTATCATAAAGACGGAATTGTATTACTTTAATTCATAACAGAGCTGATAATATTTGTAAAGCCACTCATATATTAGGTATTTTTTTAAGTAAAAGGAATCACATTTGGACTTATGTTTATAAATTATTATCGTTTCCTGAATTTTCGACAAAACTATCAACATGACTACATGCGTCGTATATGCAATATAATTGTTTATTTACATAATTGAAATATTATGTAGGGCAGACTTCGTTAAAGATATTTATGTCATGCCACTCTACCGCCTCCTCTATACCTCACACTATATTGATCTCACATTGTACAAATGTGTATATAATATGAGTAATGTGTTGTACTGTTTTTGAAACTTATAATATTTATGCTATAATATGAAGCATAACTATTTATATTAGTTTAAATTCTGTACATTTTTTATTGAATCCAGTATGATAAATTTATTATATTAAATGTTATCCTTTAAAGCTATGAGTTTTTTTCTCTAAAAGTGGGACCATTAGCATTACAACTAGTCACAAAATTGGTACATGCTTGAATGTTGTCTAAATAGTGTATCAGAAATAATTATTGCGTTATAATGCAATCTTTTATATATTTTGAATGGTAATGTTATGTATTTATAAAAATTGTAAAATATAAATTTAAATATATTTTTTAATAAAAATGTTCATAACTGAAAAAATTATTTAGCAGCCTGGTAACATTTTTGTGACATTGGACTAAATAAATTAAAGCTTTGATAAATTTAACTAATATGTCGTATACTCTTTATAATCTTTATAAATGTGTAGATTACAGTTGTTAAAATTTGTAATTGCTATAATTAAACTAATGAATGTAAATGCTAGGTCATTATATTAAATCTTGTGTTTTTTGCCTTAATCATGAAGTTGACATGATTTTTTAAATTGTGGAAACTGGCGTAAGTAAATATATCACTAAATAATTTGAGATTATAGTAGACTAGTATGTTAACAACATATTAGCTTAAAATGAAGTTAAAATTAACTATATGAAAAAATATATAAAGTCTAGAATATGTCTTGCTTTCATGTAATGATTTTGACCAAAAATAGTCCCACTTTTAGAAAAACACCCAATTTTTTTATATTATGATGATTATTTGAAATATCTAACAAATTTATGAAATTTTAATTTTATATGTTTTTTTATTATATCTAATCAGGAACAACCTTTCATAAAAGAATCTGCTGAATGTATTGAATTATATTTATTATATATACAGACATATTTATATATGTAGCATTTTAAACCCTATACGAGTAAATAACGCAAATTCCATTTCTTAATTGTTTAATACATACAAGTAAATGTGTCATGTTTTTATAACAATGTAACCATAATTGTGTCGTCTACTGCATTAAATGATTAATTTAAAAAAAAACGTTTATTCTGCCCGTTTGCATCTTTTTGCAGTAAAAATTACTATTGACAAAAATGTAAATAAATGTATTTTTTTCTTGTTCTGTCATCAACGATATCAACAGAATTTCCAACTCAAAACCCACATAGAGGAAATTTCTCAATAACAAATATCTTGTTATATTCGTATTTTTATTACTCTATTTTAGATCTACCTTTGCCACCACCCCAAGAGTCATCTGCAGCCGCTTTTAACTATGACAAGTAAGTTGTTCATGTACAGTTCTTAATTGAATAGTCTCAATTGTCTGCAACACTATTTACTAATTCTTTCTATTTCTTTCAGTGAACTGATGACAGCATCCCAAGAACTAGGGAATGAGGTACCTATTTTGAGTACCACTTATTTTCTGTTTACTACCAGTTTTCTATTTGATAACCATGATAAAAGTAATATAATAGTGTGCTATAATGTATATTGATCCGGTATATTGCGCATGTCATTTTAATAACTTTAAATTAGAAATTTCTAAAAAAATTCTTTTAATAATTTATTTTATTCGCCATTTTCCTTAAATGTAGTTTTTAATATATGTTAGAAAACATTTTTAAAGTACATTTATTGCTTCATTTTTAGTTTGCCTGTTTAATATAGATATGTTTTAGCTTTAAAAATAAGCTTCCTGTTTTTATTTTATACCGCATTTTTTAATATTTATAAATATTTCAAATTTATTATTTATTAACTGTTGTTGAATTTTTTTTTTCATTTTATACTTTCCCTCTTCTGTACAATATTATATGTATATTATTTTATATTAACTTAATGGTGAATATACACTACAAATTGCTTTAATTAAATTCTGGACTTGATAGGAATATTTCTTTTAAGGTGTGTTTAGCTCAGAATAGCTTAATAAAAATTAACAAACAAATAAATTCCCGTTGTATGTTTAATTACATCATCAAGTTAGTTGAAATATTATATGCATTTTTAAAATATTGTTATTGTTAAAGTAATACACTACTTACTAGTAGTATTACAATATCTTGATATTATTAAGTTGGTTATTAAGAAAGTTGCTCTTTTCGCCTAATTTTGTTACATGACTTATATTTTTAATTATAATGTACATATAATTATACTGTTTACAAATTTGATGTCATACACTATGAAAATATATTCGTTGTTGTATTATTTTGGCTTTGAATAATATATTTCGAGGTAGGGATTTCTATTATTTTTCTATACTTTTAATTGTTGGTCGGAATTTCATAACAAATTTCATTAATGGAAGTACCACTAAGAAAGGCTTTATAATTAAAAACAATCACAATTGACTCAATTAACCGACTGCTCCGTCCAGTATAAACCAGACGACGATAGCATCAGTGGAAGCTCCAGTGAGGATGACCAGTTCTCGATGGCGAAAGAGGACCTCTCCTCTGATATGGGAAGTTGTTACGATTTGGTGACTGATGGAACAGTACCAGCCGCTCCCACTATCTGCACCAGCTCAAATGCCACCTCTTCGGAGTCTGAGTTCATGGACCCAATCTTGCCCTGTGAAGCACCAGAGGTACCCAGGGAAATGGTCCCGGAGAATGCGAAATATAGTCAAAGTGGTCTCACCTTTTCACTGTCATCTGCATATTATCTTGCTGCATATTATCCTTTAATCGTATCTTCTATAGCATATTACTCACTGAATTGGAGTGTCTTGTAGCTTACTAGCAATAGGTCCTGGAGTGCACACATAACTATCTTCGCACTAATCTGTACTGCTTTATGGTCTGTTAACTGTTTTATAACTTTTTAGTTTCATGTCATACATCTTCTTTTCAAATTAATCTGAATGTTAAATTATAAAATAATATTATTTTTCTTTTATTTATTTCATATTTATTAATTAAGTACATACTATTATTTTTAAGTTTGCAATTTCGAATGATGCTTGATTAAAATAACTAATATAACGTCAGTTCAAATTAATCAGTATGAAACATTACTTTATTATATATAACATTTATAACTATTACTTACATCATATTTTTGTATTAATAAAGGGTATGTGGATTGTTTAATTATACATGTATACGAATTTTTAAATGTTCATTATATTTATTATATTATTATGAGGACATGATATTTTTCATCGATTCTATATTTATTATTATGAGATTGTATTCAAAGCCAACTACATTTGTTATACTACTGCTGAGCATATTTCAAGTAGTATATTAATATAATTTTTTTAATCGTTTCTGCAAATTTACCAATAGTATACTAAAGCTTGCTTAATTAATTATACTAAATTGGTAGACATTGAGAGCCCTCGATTATACAGGTACGGTGGTATTTTTTAAAGAAATATTATAGTTTATTATTCAGTTATTAGATGAAATGTGTTGTGAGTAGTTTACTTCGTGTTATTTCTCATTTCATGTCCCTAATATTTTTCTTTATTATACTTTCTTATATATTATTATTTGTATCAGTAGTTTAGTGTAGTAAAATTAAATTCTTTGATATATATTAATATACAAAAATGTATAATACAAATTATTTCCAGATCTCTTTTATATTGAATAAAAAGAAAAATATATTTCTTATAATAAAATGCAGATTTTATTCGGGAACATTAAATATTTACTATATTTGGTTACATTTTTTTTCCTTGTATTTATTACTCCTTTCTTTCTAATATAAAAATATTATTTTCCAAATTTAAGTAAACCATTTTACTCTTTATTTTTCTATTTTTATCTGCGTATTTTTTCTTGTTATTAATTTACTCTTATAATTTAAACTAATATTATTATTATTATTTTATTCAAATAATATAGATGGATTATGTCTAGAGTCTTATTGATATATAAACAAAAAGTATTGTATGGTGAGAAAACAAAACAACCTCCTCGCTTCAGTAAGACGTTATATGCTGTGTACGTGCAAAACATTATGTTATACAGTACGAGTCAGCTACACACTACAGTTTACTGCTCTGAACATAATTCACAATATTATGAACAGATAACTAACTAACTACACAGAAATATAACAAACATAACAATTAGTACATTATAAATAACAGAGCTAAACTAAAATTATATGACATAATAATAATATAGTCAATTATACAACATAAAGCTACTTTGACACTGTTATCTTTCTCTTCACAGATGCCAAAAGAATCTCTGACAGAGGTGAAACCAGTTGCCGAAGTGCAGCCACTAGTTACATTGACTGAATCGTCTTCGATAAATGTGAGTACCACCAAGTGATTTTATACCCTTGTTCGGATATTAAATATTGAGCCGATAAGCCTAAATATCACAAAACAATAACACTTAACATTATGTTCACTCATGAAAATTTCACAAAATGGATGAAAGGAAATTATGCTGACGTAATATTTTTTTTTAATCTAAACATCTAGAATATGTTTGATGTACAACAGAAAATAATTCATTCTATTATATTGTATATTACAAAACTAAATATTTAAATAAAAGAATTGTAGCTAGGTATTAAAATTTAAACAAATTTATTGCGTTTGTTTAGTTTGATATTTAACACTTGATGTCTATGCTTACCTCCTAGTACGTTATTTAAATCTAAATAGAAAATATTATTCAAATTTTCATCAAAATCGGTTAATGTTAAATGGAAGTGCTAGCTAATTCCATTCACATTGAAACTAAGCGAAGTTAATTTTTTTGTGCAGAATAATTGATTATCTGATTTAATATTTATTTTTAATGATTTCATTTAATATTCGCTATTTGAAATTTATATAAAAAGTAAAACTTGTTTCTCAATCGATTAAATGTGATTAAGGTTTTAATGGAGAAAATATTGCTGATGCATGCATTTATATGGATTTATTTTATTGAATTCGTCTGAGATAGACGTTAATACTAAAAAGCCGAATAATCATCCAAAGTGTCAGAGTCCGTGTCCTCACCATGAATCTGCAAGCTGCGAAATTAAATCTGTCTCTCTCTCTTTCTACGCTGGGTTAGTAAGTAGAAAACCGATCATGATCGGCTGCAGCCAAAGTGGTTGCAGCTCATGTTGTGGTCGGAAAGAATCTAACAGTATGCTGCAGCAGACTAAAATGAATCCCCGTTAGTGGGTTGGCTAGAACAGATGGGAATATGCCATGGTAGGTTGACTTGAGGTAATTCCAAATTTGGCATTCTGATTGGACGATCAGTATACCCCCAAACCCGTAACGTCACTGTTGTTGATTTCCGTATTGATTTTAAAGCCTCCATTCCTTCTTCCCTGTCTTACGCGTTTATTCAGTATAAAGTAAGTAACTAAAGTAGGTATTATTTATTTGATGTTCAAAATAGTAGCGTATACACGAAATGGCAACTTGTTGTATCTAACCTGCCTTTACGCGTGACCTAAACAATTGAGTTTTTGTTATAAATATAATTGTTTTTGTGCTCTTGGTATATTTGGATTGTTCATCGCTTTTTTCTTGTGTCCATCATTTCACCCCCTTCAATAAAACGAAACCCTTAGTTGGCGGAAGGTTTCTTAGCAGATATTAAGGTCAATAAGGAGGACCCGAAACAACCAATAAAGGCTGCACAGCCATCTTTATCCCCAGTTAATGTGAGTATATGTGACCCTATATGTTTTCATAAAAAATATGATTTTTAGAAATATATTTAAAAATGTTAAATTTGATTAGCCATTTTTATATAATATGAAATATGTTTATTGTTTTGTTTTCAGTATTTTCTATAATATTCACAATAATTTATTTCCTAAACTACCGATTTATTTCTTTTTGTATATTTTAATACAATTTTTAATATTGTAAAGGGACCACAATAAATGTAGGTGGATTTTCAAATCAACATACAAAAAGCTTCAGATTTCAGTAAGAAACAATTACCAAAAGTACTAACCAAGTAGACCTCAAAGCAGTTAGAAAGACTTTTCAGATATTAACTAGACTCTCCAAATGGAAATAATTAGCATTTCAATTGCCGAAGAAACTTTTTCTGATGCCTATAGCAAACTTTAAATATTCTGAAACAGTTACACGAGTGCAGTTACAGAAAGAACAGTCATCTTTGCAAATGCAGTTTTCAAGAAATGATGCATTTAAGAAGAAACAATTTTATAGTTGCAGAAATAAAATGTTTAAAAGGAAGACGTAACTTTAGAGTATTGATCGTTTAATTTAAATAGCGAGAGGTGTTTTCATTCAATAATAATATTGAGATTTTTTAGGAATATTAATAATACATTGCTATATTGCTAAAGTACTGATTACTGTTAATTTTTAAATTAACAAAATAGTGTATTATAATATAATGTTAATTATATAATTTTTATGTTTTATCTTCGAATTAATACCTTTTTTATATGTTCCATTCCAGTAAACTATTCATATTATTTTAAAATGGAATATATATTTTTATCCATTTGGTATCTGCACAAGCGCTTCCTAATTATTAAAATTGCAAAAATAAATATGTTAAATATGACTGTTTATAGACTATCACCGCTATTGCTAAAAATGCGCTTGTTTTATTTGTATTTAATATTTTGTTTGCATTAATTATGAAATAATTTTGAAATACAAAAAAGTAAATAAAATGGTTTATCCTTTAAAATAAGATTTTTAGAAATTAAGCGAGTAATACTTATTGTATACTTATAATAAATAATATCGTTTATTATTATTCTGTAATTATCTTGAGTAGAAAATGTTATTGTATGTATTTGCGCAACGTATTTAGTTATAACCGTTGTTAGATTTAAACAAAAGATAATATTATTACTTTCCTTCATTATCAGTTATTTTATTCACACTAAGAAAATATAGTCAGGACTGCTAAAAGCACTTTCTTCTAGCAAAAAATCTTCTACATCAACTTGGCATTGTCCTTATGAGTCACTCTATTATCTAATTTAGAAAGGAGAAATCCTTTGGAATTGTAATGTTGAGGGATTAACGTCATGTCCAGGCACATAGTCACAGCAACTCATTAGTTTGGCCTTATGGGGTTAGGTTGAATCTGGTATTTTCTTAGATGAATATAATTTCCTCTGAGTCATCATTAGGAAGCGGCTAATTCTGTAATGAACTTTTCTTGTTTATGGACTACGTCTAGGGAACCAGTTTCTTCTCTCGTAGTTCTCTCTCCTTTTATTTGCGCATAACACTTGCCCGTTCAATTAGTTATAGAAGTTAGTATCTATAATGCCAACTTCTTACGTCGGGGCAATCAGGATAGTCGATCATGATGAAACGGTTATTGACTTATAGTTTTAGCAGGCATATGTCTTTTTGCATATTACAACATGTACGAAATATGGATAGAACTTGACTTGCACAGCGTCTACACTGTAGATTTAGCTTGTGTAATAGGAAGTTTCTTCTTCCTGTATCTGTCTTACTTAGAAGCATAATCTGTATTTTCTTTACTAGAGTTATGTCTGTGATTAGATTCCAGAACTCTAATCACCTGTCTGCGTATGTATCAAAAGTCGATAGTTGATATCCCCTTTATATTATATAGCTGGTATAGTACTCTCTTAGTAGATACAGTCTACGTTAATGGTCTACGTTTTCTTAGACTTGTCTACAAACTAGCATGTTTATAAATATGTATTTATAACTTTTACCTGGCCTTTAATGTGGCATAAAGATAGTATCTACCATAAAGTACACATGTGTACTCTATATGGTATCTATTATAAAAATTATATTTACCTACATTTTAAATTATCGAAAATTGAATATAAAATTTTGATAATAAAGTATTTAATTGTTATATTATATCCAAGTTCGGGATATAAAGATTTTAATCCACTGCAATTCATTATCCTTCTTCGAAAAGAGGAACGATTTATCAATGTGGGACATAACCATGAAATTATAAGTGGATTTCATTGATCGATTCTCTAATTTTTGTATAGATCGGTTTTATCTTGATTAAATCGATTAGCTCGCTGGTATAGGCTATGTTGGAATGAATACTGCAGTTCTTGGCTGCGCTCGACTTTTATCATTTTTGAGATTACCATATATTGGTTTGTGGGAGCTTTCTATGTTCTAGTGATCTCCTCTAACGTATATCTCTATACTCTATTCATTAGCCAACTTTGAGGATGATATTTATAGTATTCGATTATTCGTAACTATGTGATTTATCTTAAATAACATTTCTTTGATAGTTCTGTTTTACTACCTATATTGTTCAACTGAAGTTTATTTCCTTGAATGTTTTTTTGCAATTTTAAATCGAAGAAAACAAGATTTTTGCTCGTATGCATTTGTGTTTTAGTTTTAACTTATTGGTCTACATAACACTTATGAATAAAAAGAACTCATGACATTTATACAGTTATGTACCATTTGGTTTTGTAGTTTGTAACATTTATTATTGTGCATTTTGAGGGAAAGAGTATATAGTTACTCAGTAAGGAAGGTATACTGAAATGCATAATACATGATAGCGTATTGATTATAGCAGAACCTATATGGATAGTTTTAGGTACCCTTTTAACGCTGTTAACTATATTATTTATAATTTATGGTGAGTCATATTATGTGGATACTAGAGCATTTTAGTTATCTATACGTATCACGTTAACACCTGGTTGGGCTAAATGTCTACTCTGATGATGGAGAATGTGAAATTAGATCACATTGTGTTTTTTATTCTATATTTACATCATATTTACAGCGAAGCGTGATTAACATTTGAAACCGATACCTTCAACTTATTATATATTTTTGCTGTTTCACTCTATCAGGAACATTTCTTTTCAAACAGAAACCAGTTCATCTCTATGTTAAAAATACTTCTGTTAGTTAAATATTACTAACAAAATCCAGCGGAAAGCTGTTTCTATACTTTCGTAATATATTCTTTTCTATGATAAATGTAATCCTCTTTTTATGCTTAACTATATGAAATATTTTTTGTATATTGTCTAACATAACATCTGTTTAGATTCAAATATAATTTCCTTGCTAAACATGTATGATATTATAGGTTCCTCCTTGATTCTATTTTTTGCAGAAAAGTCTCAGTTATCTTCCTTTAAAATCTGTTTCAATGTAGTTACGTTTATGTAATGGTTATATTTAGCTCTTTATTTCCTTTATAAAATGTTTTGATTTTTAGGCTTCGTTAAATCAAGTAATTTAAACCAAAAGAAATCCTGAAATATATTTCCGACATACCGTTTTTCATTTTCTTTCGCAAAAATTCTAATGTTCTCTTCCTCCTATGGCTATCTTGAATTGCAGCAGTCACCGGGTGTGTCATCGTCTTCATTGCCGGTATCTTCAACATCCGAAATTGCTGCTCCCACCGTCATCTCAGTACCCATAGTTACACAACTGCAGCCTCCGTTAACAGTTTTAGCAACAGACCTCCCACCAACCCCAGAATCTGTAACGCCAAAATCCTTACAGCCTCCGACGACACATTTTGCAACCAAAACAGCGCCACCGAATCCCCTATCAACAGCGTCTCTTCCACCGTCGCAAGTCAAAGTGGCACCCTCCCCACCATCTCTAACACCATCAGTAACTAAACAGCCAGCAACAGCCATCGCTAACCTAGCAGCGCCTGCCATTGTGTCTTCGCCAGGGTCAACGGAGACGGTAGCCAAGATGGCGAACGACTCAGAGGACGTTCGGGTGAAGGAGCTGGAGTTGGAGTGGAAGGAGAAGATGAAAGCATTGCAGACCTCAAAGATGGTGCTTCAAGAGGACAAGAATCGTCTCACATCCACTGTTGATGACATGAAGTATGTTGGGTGACATTAATTAAATGAATGCTTTTTATTTATTTATTGCTTCTTAAGGTAAAAGATGTAAAAAAATACTAATTAGGCAGAATAAATATGTTTTTTATTTCTTTTTGACAATTAATGAAATTTTTATTTTAACTTGTTAAAATCTGATAATTGTATCGGATAAAATTTTACAAGGTAAAAATGTAAAAAATTCTAATTAATACTAAATTTTTGTTTTTGAAATTATATAAAAATTAAATTTTGAATAGCACGCTTGATAGGTAGGTAGGCATTTAAGTTTAAAGCTCTGTTGTGCTATTTTAAACTAAATTAAAGTCAGTATCGATAATAACCACTTCAATAACAGTACATAATGAAGTAAGTATTTCCGTCACCTAATATAGCAGTCTTTTTAAACATCATTATTTACTCGTACATTTTACATTGTATTACTAAATTTCAGATTTACTAGCAACATTGATTTTCCTATCAATACCATTACGTTTATCGATTATTTTTACTGTTTTTATTTATACAAAACAACCTGTACTTTTTGTGTATAAAAAGACAAACCTATTTTAGAAAACTTTTGCAATGCATTTCATGGTTTTTCTTTGTTTAAACTGTTTTGTTTCTTTTGTGTTGTAGAAGAACAGTATTGTTTTTAGTGTATAAAAAAAATATAATGCATTACAGAATTTTAATAAATACTAAAATTTATTTATTTCAACATTACAATTTACTAATGTGAAAATACTGCTAAAATATCTCAAATTGGTGTATATTGCATTATTGGATTTAATCAAAATGGACATAATTTGATTTAATTAATTATGCTTTGGTTTGTTTTATGTGTTAGCAAATTTCATTGAAAAGGAGCCGCTAATATTTAATAAATTTGATGATAATTAATTGTGACAATTGTTCATATTAATACTATTCATTGCATTTGTTCATTTTGAAATCCTATGTACCGGTTGTGTGAATTATACATAAGTGGGAAAAGAGCAATTTTCTGGACGAAAAAATATGTATAATTTAATTACGATTATCACCATATCAAACAAATAATAATAACATTATATTTTAGACTTTTACAGGTTTGTTGTGATGGTCAAAGCAATTATATTATTACTTTCTCCTTTAAATGTCTTCTCCTCAATTATCTAATTTTTATATTATATTGAAAATATATGGAATGCAAAAGCTTGGGTCAACTTTTAATAGTGTTAAGTTATAAATATAATTCTTTATAAAGTTTTTATTACATTTAAAATGCATGTTTTAATGACTAACATTTTTATTTTTTGAAAGTTTATTTCCAACTTTTTATATTTTTAAATATACAACTAAATATCATAAAATAAATTATATATAATTGTCAATATTAAGTATAAAAGGTTTAATAAACTACATAATATTAAACGCTGACACACAAAATCATAAACACACTATTTCATTATACAAAAGACACGATCAATAAAAAATCCATAATAAGTCTAATATAGTTCACATAGACCAGTCGTAGTCGCCTAATTTTTGTTCAGTATTAATTTCAGCTTACATTATTTGCAACATAGAGTAATAAGTTACCTAACTACTCTATGATTTGCAATGTTTCTTCGTAATGTACTGGTTTATTTATTGATATTTATTTTGGAAAGTTTGTAAATTAAAGTTTCAAACTATTTGAATGTCATTATAATGTAACGCTCTAGTTCAGACTTATAGTTATACAATTGTCTTATTTCACTACAATATACTCTTTGTAGAATTCTAAATTATGATTAACTATTGCATTCATCACTATAATAATTCATTATCATTATACAATTGGTAAATTAGGGATATTATTTTATTATATTCATTTGCTACTACAAATAGACCACTAATAAACAAATTATAAGTGTACAGCCAAGTAAGAATTACCGTATATAATCACAAAACCACCTAAATCCCTGCTGTACACAGAAAGTGTATCGACGAGTACGAGCGAACCCTACGCCAGATCATAGAAGAGAAGGGCCGGGCAGAGTCTGCCTCTCAGGTGTCCATTGAGGATGTGCTCAGTGAGAGAGATCAGGCACTTGAAGACCTCAGCACTGTGGAGAAAGCTTTTGGGGATCTGCACCGCCGATTCGAGAAATCCAAACAAGTCATTGACTCCTTTAAGCAGGTACTCAAACTCTATGTATATACGAGTATATCCTCAGTGTTGTTCGTGCCAAGCAAATGAATGATACAAAATCTAAGCATTATTCGCGTTTCAAGTCATGACTTTTTATTGGTACTTTCTTATTCAACTTTATCTATGACTTTTTACTCTTAATGAGATTTTACAATTTGTAAAAGTTTGAAATATCTTAAGGTCTATTTTCTCAATTGTTATCGATCTTTCTGCAAAAACTGCATTCATTAACAAATATAACGACAAAATAAGGGAACTTAAAATAAACCAAATATTTCCATGACATTTCAATAAGAAAAGTTCACTTATAGAACATAGTTACATTTGTGCAGTATAATTTTTACAAACTCATATTGTCTCTACAAGAGTGTTCTTTTTAATACGTCAATATCGTGTAGCTTATCAGTATCATTTATAAATTAATTATATATATATTATGTATTTAATTACTATATATGACTGATTTGGAAGATTATAATGTTATGTAAAATCACAATTTGTTTTAAATATATATTATCATACATTATATTTTAATCTAAACATGAAAAAGCTTGTCACCAACCATTCACGCATGTTTCTTCTTGACTTCTATACTTTTATTCGTTCCCTCTTTTTGGATTCGCAGATTTTGTGTTCTCATGTTTGGTATGTGAACCGCCCTCTACTGACATACTAAAAGTATATTATATAATAAATAATTAAATATGAATTGTAAGATCCATTGCTTACTTGTAGGGAATCAATAATCATTGATTAAATCAACATGATTGTACAGGGTGATCATGAATCTACGCAAGTAAAAAAGTATATTTTCAAAATTATAAACTTATCAATATGTATACAAACATATTATAAAGGTGTCACTCTTAATCAAGTTAATATTTTTAATGTCAGAGAATATCAACTTAAAGCAGATGTTCGATATGTCGACCTGTTGCAGGCAAACAATATTGTGCTCGATTAACAACACATTTAGAAAATGTGTGAAGTGTTTGTTCAGTAATCTCATTTATACCCTTATTGATGCCTCAAATTGCCCTAAGTTCTCGGATTATTGATTTTCATCTTAACTTTTAGAACTCCTTAAAAAATCAATTGTGGTTAAGATAGGACGCGTAAAAGAAAGAAGCCAATGGAAATTGTTTGTTCCTAAATATTGCTGGGTGTGTAGGAGTAACCTGTGGAAGTAGCATTATCTCGAGGAAATCAGATTGAATCGATTTCCTCTTCCATTAGTATGGCAGCAAATTATTAATTGATTGAAATCCTTTATATTGTTTGTATACATAGTATTGATTAATTTAACAATTTCATTTTGAAAATATAGAGCTTTTATCTTGACTTACATAGTTTTATCATTACGCTGTTACAAAATGCTTCAAAATCAGAAAATTGGATCAATAACGATAATTTGTGTTATAATTATTTATATATTTGTTTACGTGCTGTGTAAATTTGTACGAGTTTATTTACTTAATATAATAATGTAGAATACGCTTTATTAACGCCCCTTGTTGACTGTCGTTTGACCTGCATGATGTGCCTTCCTCTATGATTTGTATCTAACCTCTTCCCCCTGCCCAGTCGGCTTCGTATCATTTCCCCTAATCTATTCTATTCTTTAGAGCTTACGTAACAGTCTGCTAGTATTGACTGTCGAAAATTGCCTACTGCATTTGTGTCACTAGTCCTCTAGCACAACTTAATTTCGAAAATTACCTACTGTACGACTAAGGGCCGTTGGCTTCATTAGCTTCGATATACACTGGTATTTCGAAATCATAGAAATGAAAGTTAGCTACAAGTAGAATTTGTCTATATCAGCGTTTTTGTGATGTCCCTGCAGATTTTCTATCTTTGAAATATATTTAAGTTTATCTCTACTGGCTTCTTAACTAACTTATTGTAATAATAATAATTTATTTAATGACAATTCATAAAAATATCAAAGTCAGGTAGATAAATGAATTATGTTGAGAATAATTCGGTTTTTAATAATTCTTAAAAGTGTACCTAGTTTTTTCTTTATGGAGTCACGTGATTTTGTGCAGCATTATGATTGGATCTCTGGTCTTACTCCATCAACAATGTTGCACTTAATGCGCTTCGCATTTACCTCGGACTGTCTCTGACTATGGCTGACGATAAACTCCAATCAATTCCTCAACAATTCGCAAAAAATGTACAACACGAATAATAAGCTAAATCAGTGAATAAACTATGTATTGGTAAAAGTGAATAGCTTTAATCGGTTGTGTTTTCAAAAATCGGAAAAATCCTAAGAAATTCAAATGATTAATGCGATCTCTTAATAATAGAATCGGTGGAAATCTATCATTTTACTATTTCATCAATTATATCAATCACATCCATATAAAATTTAATAAAAATCAAACGATAAATTACGATAATGTAGCAAACGGCATTATATTGGGCGTATTATACATACTTGCAGCACCATCTCTCACATTTTCTATTAGTTACATACAATTTAACCCCCAACTATTGGCAGTTGAATTAATTTTTAGTTTTACACACCAAACTTAGCAGTTAACTTCCAACTTATCTGGGAGTTATCTTAACTGTTAGTTCTGCACTAGGGCGTAAATGAATTAGCTGTTGTTCTATTTAAAGTTTATAGTCCTAAGGGATCGGTTGGCTATTTGTTTTGAGCTATTGTGCACAAACCATTGGCCAATTTTAGTATGTATTAGATTTTTCGCCTGCACAAACCGTTAGCATTAGATTTTGGGAATGTTGGAAAAATTGCACCTGGTTTCTCAAAGACTGCTACTAATTGCTTCCGGTTGAAATGAAACCCAAACTTCCATTAGTTGCAGTCTGTCAGAAGCCGGGTGCAATTTTTATTTTGTTGGGAAATGGAGCAGTAGTAAGTAATTAGACGCCCATGTTTAATAAGGAATACTCTGATCGAATGGAAATGTCATAATTTAAATCTACGCCATTGATTATATGGGAGACGCTACCTTGTTTAAATCGATGTATGTATACTCACATGAGCCACATAATTTTGTGTGACGCAGTTTGAAGGACGCACAAAAGTATTTTGTTTTATTAACCAATCTTTAAAATTCCCACTCATTTTCAAATTTAACTTTTGTGTGATTATTTTATTTTTGTAAAAGAGTCATCCCGTATAATTATAAAATCTTCCCATAATTAAAAAAAACTGCGTATTTAAATTCGGATAGTGCGCACAAACATTTTTTTAATTCCCTCGTACTTTTAAATTTAAATTTGACGCAATACATACACGCACCTATACGACCCTACACTTAGCGTAATTGAGTGTGTTGAGGGGGTGGCGGGAGTTCTTGGGTTCGTGCTCCACCTTGCCTTACTATTACATATAATATTTTTAATAACTCTGAAATCTATTTTATCCTAATTAAGTAAAATTGACTCTTAAATTACAATGTTATATAACAATAAAAGAAGAATATCAATTGTCATTTAAATATATTTTTCGAAAGAATTCCTA